>NNCF01126212.1:290271-303437 GCA_002313205.1 Laupala kohalensis
TTATGCCTTTTGGCGAGGTTCAGGCAATGAGGCCTCCTTTTCCAACTAACCGTTGGACGTGGGTAAGGGAATTGGGAAGGAGAGATATTGAGTTGCCGGGGAACATATGGTACTGAACGACATTTGTCTGGAGTAGATACGTACACCATATGAACGCACCCAGCTTCGCCAGGGGGGGGATTGAATTTCATCCGCTTCATTCAATCTCTCGTCATTTGATGTATGAATATTTCCACAGAATATTAATAACCCTACGTACCCCGTAACACTTAAAAATTTAAAATATCGTTCTAGCTCGTCTAGACTGTTTTAGAAAATATCACCGAATTTGTTAAAAATTCCATCAAATGGTATAGATTTATTGTACATACCAGATACACTTTCAAAGATACAAACATTCAATCGTCCAATCGAAGCTTTATATATTAAATTATATTTGGCGAGGAAAGTGCTACAATATTCACCTCTCCCACTTAGCTTCATGTGTTCTCTCGTGCATTGAATTCATATTCACCATTCTCATACCAAATTGCAATTACGAAAGACCAAAAGCGAGTCTAGTAGTTACCGGGAAAGATACGCAGTAATTTGCCGCCTGGGCTGCGCAAATGACGGAGAAACCTTTTCGTTCGGCACGAAGTACCAAAGAGAGACGTCACTCCGATTCACGCGAGAGTTCAAGGGATGTAAAGCGTAATAGAGGTCGTTTTTTCAAGTGTCGCAGGGAAGAAAACCTGGAGCTGCCAAGAACGACATGGAACATTTGTAGAGTCTAAAGAAAACGTGTCTGAATCCTATCTAAAACAACACGACCCACGTTGTCTGAAATATTACTCCCGCTTTGGTCAGTAAGAATTTTAGAAACATTTAGTAGTATTCATTTAAAATAAACTATTCCTACAGGATTATTAGTATATGTATTTTTTAATTGTTTTTACAGTTCAGCAGAAGAAAACACTACACACATTCCTAAAAATCTTAAAAACGAATTCCCTGAATCAAAATCATCCTAGAGCTGAGTTAATATTCCATCCCTTTAGAAGACCTACCCGTTTCTTGACACTCTCAAACATTACTCCATACGTTAACCCTAAACTAGAGGTGCAATCACGCACATTGTATTCAACTGCACATATAAGGCTGACAGAAAAGGACAGAACCCACATGCGCCTCACATCCAGCTTTGTCTAATCTATGTTTCCATATCACACTATTCAAATTTCTGTGGCCTTCAACATTTGTAGATAATTACTCCATGTACACAACGCGCAGACCTGTATTTCTGTCTATGGAAACATAAAATACACACTCACGTATACAAACTCACATGAGGCGGTAACTGTTGATCAGTCTAATTGTATCCAAATTTTTGACGAATTTTGTGCCAATATTTAAAACGCTTAAAGCTTCATCTAAAACACAGTCCTCAGTTAAATTATTATTGTAATGTCAAGATGTTCTGAAAACATTGCAATAGGGATTTTTAAAGTGTAGTTTATGATCAACTCAAGTGTCATTTAAAAAATTAATAAATAATATAAACTAATGGATCGTAGCGATTCAATATCTTTATATCAGAGAGATGCAATACGAGAAACCCATTTCTGTATCAATTACAAAAATGTATAAATGGTTATTGTCAAAATGCTCTCATAAGCTATCTAAGTCCACATGAAGGACAATAAGCTACTACAATCTACGAAGAAAGTGAATGATCGTCCTATCGATTCCAATCCCACTTTCCAAAGGATAACCGGAAAAATCTTCAAGTCCGGATATGGCTTCTAAGGTTCTTAAATAATATTCATAAAATGCTTCAAAAATATTATATTGGGATGTAATAAAGAAACAGTGAATCAAAAATATTACGCATTCACATTCTAATCAATACTAACAACAGTGACTTCTACGGAATGTCTGTGACATGGACATAGGAAATGAAATCGATGATATTATTTGAAATTTCAAAGGACAATTTTTATGAGTAATTGCTAATATAATGCGAAGTATGTTTAATATTGATATATTACAAGAGCAGAAGAAAAATTACAATTGGCTGCTAATCTGTAGATGAGAATCTTCACTCACATGTTTGGGTTACTGCCAAGCTTACTAATGTGTCCGCCGGAGAACGATTGCGGTAAGCGAGGCGGACAATATACTGAACGTGATCTTTGTGACCAAATTGGATAAAGGCTGCGAAGAACATTGTTTCAAGTGCATAATCTGAAAGTGAAACGAAAAAAGAATTCAGAGGTCTTAACTATGCGCTTTGTTTATAAAGATTGGTGTATATTGTTTTTCCTTCTGTTAGGATTTTAAAATAATTCGTAATTAAGTACGAATGATAAATTGAAAGGCGTTTCTATGTTGCTCATTGGTATAAAGCTTTTTCGGCTGCATACCAGCCATTTATTATTATTATTATTGTCATTTTATGTACATTTATATTTTTCAGCGTATGTTACTGACGATGGCTGCTATGCAGTCGAAAAAGCTTTATACCAATGAGCAACATAGAAACGCCTTTCAATTTATCATTCTTTGATAATGTTGCTAAAGCTCCACAATTACCAAGTAATTAAGTACATATTAGCATACAATACTGTAGGTTTTTCTCGTTGAATTTACTTTATGAAAAAAATAAAAGTAAAAATTTTAAATCACGAAAATTGAGAAATATAGAAACTAACATATGAATGTAGAATATTATATAAGAACCCCAGGCAACGCCCGGCAAAATGAGCTATAAAGAATACTGATTAGTTGAGAGGTGTTTTAATATCCTCTGTGGGGGAAACTTTATCAATTCTCACAGTCAATTTTTCTTTGGATGTTGTTGTAATGTTGTGTATTTTCGTTTAATAATGCAAATAAATAATTTGTATTTCCATGTTTTATTTGCGAATTGTTTTAAAATTTTGCATGTCCAGTAATGATTATTTTTTTCTAAATTCCGGACAACAGGTAGTTCTGTTAGTACTGTGTATTAATTACATAATAAACATGTTTGAGGGGATAATTAAAACATATCAATGCAAAATGAGTCCAGGGCCCTGTCATGACCATGAGAGTGAGATTGGCACTCAAAAGATCCATTTCCGTAAAAAAGTGACGCACTCGATGTTTTTTCGCCTCTAGGACACTTTCCCTAACTCCTCAAAAGAGAAAAATGTATTTTGAAACCGCGTAGATAACGGGGAACGCCGACCGCTGTTGCAGCGTGAAGGCCAGGGACAGAGAGCGGAAGCGTGTCAAGATCGTGACGGTGAGACGGGGGTGGGGGAGGGTGTTGCGCGCTGTGAAAATTGGCGCCGTAAAAACGGAGTGACCTCATTTCCGGCCGAGCGGCGACGGTCATTACGGACCAATTGGCCACCGCCGCAAATAGACATACACCCCTTCCCTCCTTGCCCCAACCAAGTTAGTCGAAGAGACAGACATTTCAACCCTTAGGTGACGAACGCATCGCAGTTCTTCTGGGGTGTCTCCTCCCTTGCAATAATTGCAATTATTGTTGACGAGCTCCCTCTTATCAAGATTCTCTTTTCTATCCACACCGATCATATTCATTGGCACCACATAGAGAATGGGGATTCGGAATTATCGAGAGGACATGAACCCTTCGTAAGAAAGTTAAGTTATAAAAAAAATACAGATCAATTCCTTCTACGTGAATAGTTTGTATAAAATCAGTAAGTGAAGTTCAATTTAGTAGGCATTTCAAGACTTTCAGGCGGGGGGGGGGTTCCGGAATCTACAGATCTGTTTTAAAATATCGGTATCAACGGTACAGGCCAGGTTGGAAATAGAATGCAATTCGGGAGAAGATTAACGGGTGGTGTAGCCATACAGCTGCAGCAGATAAGTAACAAGAAGGTGAACATACTCTTCTTCGTGGCAGGAAAGTGGCTGCGTAACACCTGAAGCTACGGTTAAATGACGCAAAAAGAACAATGATAGAAAAATGCGAGAGTCTAGCAATGGTCTTAGTTCAAGACAAGACTGTCACGTATACCATTGGCCAAAATACATGGAGAGAAAATGATGTAGCGGTGAACACTCGGTGAAATGTACAGAAGATCTCGGGTTCGATTTCCAACACCGCTTCGCAGATTTTCCCGGAAGCTACCAAATTCTGCTCTGGGAAATTCTTCCCTGGCCGCTCAAAATATTGTTTTAATACTCCTAATTGAACAATATTTGGGGGATTGGATGAGGTTAGCAGTGACCTTTATGGTATGAAATTTTTCTGGGCTATCCTTGAATGCAATACCGCTACTAATTTTCTCGGGTCCATTCTTGGGCGGATGCTCAAAATGTAAAGAATCTATATCGCTGGAATCCCACATGACCACGCACTTCACTTCGTAATATCGCCGCGTTTTCTGTCGAGCGCTGCAGTTTCATTCCTCCTACCCACCGCACAGTAGTCATAAACGTTCATGGAGAGAGACAAAATAGAGTTAGAATAAAAAGACATATTAAATTACATATTGTTTGATGGAAGAACAGGCTTCAGGTTTTCAACTTTGCCTCATCATAAGGAACAACTTTAATAAAATACATAAAGTACTGCAAAATCCCGAGTAAAAAATTTACACTCAAAGTTAATGAAGGAAAACTGTGAAGAGAGTTTCAATATATCTATTTGCTAGTAACATTTTCGTTACGAGACTTTTATTACATGCTTAACAACATCTTCCCTTAGTTAAATACCTGCAACATATCTCTGATATTCACGTGTTGGATTTCAGAAGCTACTTTTTTCACTTCGATAACGATGATCAAACATAAATTCACTTGCAAATTGAAGAATTTGCAGTATTCAATAATTTTTACGGTATTCAATAATAATAATAATTTATATGTATGGTCAATTCTGTACAACTAATACTCCAACTTTTTAACTTTGCCGAAAATCATGCAATATGGCTGCCTAACACGAATTGCCAACTTCTACGAATTCAAGTTGTATCCAAATAAATATTAATAGTAGTCACAAAAGCGACTATTTGCAGTAAAGAAATACAAGTTAATGACACAACGAACTAAGAAACAAGGTATTATTAGTTCCACATGCTTGAATCAGAAAGAATAGAATAGCACTACAAGAGCACGCGAATTGAATTGGTGTCCGAGGTTGGCTATGTATTTAAGTTTTCAGAAATTCGAATGTCCTGCCAACAAGACGCGAAGTAGAAATATCATACTCTTAAGGATGATGGCGAAGTAAAAGCGTTGGCTACATTGAGTACAAGCTCTGTACCAATGGCAGACTGACAATTAATTAATAACTTATTGTCAAGAGAGCTGTTACAAACTACCTATGACAATGTTGAGGACAATAAAGTAATTAACTTCCACTGTTATTCAATTAGCTAATAAACACTGTGCATTTCCTTTATGTTTCTTTTTAAGTTAAATTGTCTCGAAGCAAGACACACGACTTTGAGTATACCTCATCTCGCGGGCCATTTCCTATACACTTTCAATCAATCTGATCGGCGCGGGACTGTATTTGGCAAAATGTTTCTCAAAGAAATCAAACTAATGGGCCATATTCTTTTATTTGTAACGCGATATTTTGGTTTTTGTCAACAAATTTATATTATTTCAAGCTCGAGAAATTAAATTGCGTGCATTTTTTTTTTTTAATTATTTTTAATATTTTGTATACTAATAAAATGTTTTTTTATTGTAATATATTCTGTCGGGGTAATTTCGAACACAATTTTCTATATTTTCTTACCGGAAATGCCACTTCAAATATGAATTTGGTGTATTGATTTATGATACAAAGTTGTGCACCCCAATGCTTGATGAAAAATGTACTATAACGAGGGGGCCACTGGTATGGTTTATATGTTCGTTCTCGTCTACTGCTCAAAAGCACCAAACCTGAATATGAGTGCCGACACCTGAGAACAATATCGATTTTGATTTTAATTTTAAAACAAAAATAACTTAGTTAAAATGTAAGATTACGATTCCAGTTAAGTCAAGAAAATAATCCTTGTAATGATATCATAGTTTTGAAAATTGGTTTATTATGAAGAGAGAAAAGGGGATATTTACGAAAGCCTACCTTTTAGTATTGAAAAAAGGAAATGGTGTTATCGGTGCATTAACATTTGTTAAGGCACGAATACAAGAATACCTTATCGTATGTGTAAGAGTGTCATCGAAATTTACTGGATATATGATATTCATGACTTAATTCATAGCACTATTTAGTTGCAATAAGTTTTAACAAAAGCTCATCTTGCTAGAATGTTTTCTACCGGTATTCATAATAATTATACGAATGGATTTTCTGCCTTTTCTTTTTTGCTCTCCTCATGACTGGTTATTTTCCTATACTCTTCTTCGGGGACATAACTCCCTCCCCACCTCTCCACCTTCTTTGCAAACTCTGCGAATGCATGGACTAAGCGTTGGCGACTTTAATTGGACGGATATTTTTCGACTTCCAGCAGATAGATCGCTCTTGTTAAAAACCAAGTTTCATGCAAATTTTCTTATTATGATGTTGAATAAATCGACCCTTGATTAAGCAATCAATTAAATAAGTAGACTACATTGTCATTTCAGTAATACAAAGTTTCTACCGGAATGTTTACATATTCAGATGAAACAAACGTCGTTATAACCATTTTTTAAACATGGCTCCGTGTGAACACGACATGCGCAATGACAAAGCTGAATTATCTTCTCTAAAATGGTGAAAGATTTTTGTTGTCTTTGTTCCCATGAGATACGCTTATTTAAATGCATTAGTCGTTTACTTCACTCGAAACCTATTCAACATTCTTCTGCGTCGGAATCCACGATTCCTTCTTACACCTTTCCTTCCAAACCACATTTCAATTTTGAACATACATGCGTCTTTTACCCTGTAATTTTTATTTTTTGTTAAGGTAACATTAAAATAATTGAAGAATGTGAACATTCCAACTATTTGGTTTCAATTTCAAACCTCTATGTTTAAGTTACCCGTTATTCAAAATTATATCCCAAACATTGACGACAAACCTTATTCATATACTCATCAAGTCTTCAGCCTCACCACGTCATAATACAAGACATGAAATAATAATAATAATGGTAATAATAATGCGTATGACACTTTTGAGTTAGGAACTGTTTGCTCGTGAACACTGTGCACTAGCCCCCAATCGGCCACTCGGTTCTGGCAGCTTTAAGGAAACGCAATGTACGACGTTCTTTCAGTTATGACCTCCATCAAAAAAGGTCATTGCCCTCTTTGTTAGTTACCTCAACCTTCAAGTAAGATACAGACATTGCCTAATTTTGTGTTTTACGTGATATTCATCAGATTCCTATAACTCACTGAAATCTGATTGTACGTATTTCATGGAATAGAAAACAGACAAAATATTGACATGAATTATGCAAAATTACTGAAACTGAAGTACAACGAATGCCAAAAATAGCTGTTGGATAAGTTTACTACGTGCCTATCTAAAATAATACGCTTTAGAACATTAAGTTAATTTATATGCCAAAGTAGAAGAATTAGAAAATATTGGTCTGTAAAACTTTTGACTCATTAGGAAAATTGACACACAATAAAAGTATTTAAAATGGAAGATTTTAAGACTTTGTTAGAAATTAGGCAAGAGTACAGGGTGTTAAATAGATTTAAGATTAACAAATCATCTTATTATGATAGAATTATATAAACGATAAACATTTTTTGAATTTTTTAACTTAGTATTTTCGTTACTTTTAGTTTTGTGATTCGAGTGATTTACTTTTTGTTAGATGTATAGATTGTACTAGAGGTCATGGTAGAGCTGTCTCTTCTATTTTAGATGTGTCTCAGGTGCACATTCCAAACAGATTTATATCCTCGGGACGATCCTCTTATTAATCCAAACCGAAAAAAATAATGTATTTCCATTAAAATACCATAAATTATGATGATTAGTAATCATGAACTACTGAATTCTATGTTTTTGTTGACCCCGTTCATCATGTAAGATAAAGCATGCCGTATAAATTCTACACATACACTCTCGAAATTGCGTATTAATCGAGTAAATGCTATAATGTATTAATACTAATTTAGCCCAAAACGCTGTCTCGATTGTAAACTTGTTGACATTTATAGAACAAACATGTACATCTTTACCTTATTACAATATTTTTGAAAGTTGCTGCAATGAAAACGTATAGAATTAATTGAATAGATAATAGCAGCATTATTTATGTAACATAAAATATGGCGTCGTATAATAAACATGATTATTGCTCGTAACTATCTCCTAAAGGATACATATTTCGTGACAATTTGTTTTCTTTCATCGAAACTATCATTCGAGTGCTTATTTCCTTCATTAACATCATAAGATGCTATAATTAATAAACCGTTGGCATTATCAGAAACAATAAATCTTACGCTCAAAGTTGATTCCATGAATGGAAAAAAAATTGTTATTAATGAAACTTATCTTAACATAATTTGCCCTTTAATATGAGAGGACTAAATACATGTGGACAAAATAAAGTTAGTCAAAACTTCGAGGCGTTTAAAATAATTTATTTTTAACCTTAACGGTAGATAATTCAACGAACACTTATTACTCTTCTGTTGATAAACGGTGAATATTCCTTTGCCTTCATATGATATTCTCAAATTATCTTCTTTTTTTCAGCCTCCATACGAGAAGCATAGTATTTGTACTCCTTAACATCAGAGAACTAATTACATTATGTTGAATGTTACCTGGCGGTGAGGTTCACCGCAATCTAAGAGATTTCTGTGTGTTTGTGAATCAGAGAATTGTTGGAACAAATTATGCATTTATCTGACCAAAACGATGGAAGCGTTATTATAATGGCTTCACAAATGTCATTTGATTTTCCCTAAATGTTTTACGTACTCATTACGTATTATGATCGATTTCAACGAAATATATTCTGCTGAAATGAATTGCATTATATATTATCGACATGATTTAGTAATTTCCTGTTCAAAATAATGGAATATAATTCTACAAAGCATACACTGCGTGTGTTTCCAATATCAGTAAAATTTATTTTATAAAATTAGTTATNTATGATTTAGTAATTTCCTGATCAAAATAATGGAATATAATTCTACAAAGCATACACTGCGTGTGTTTCCAATATCAGTAAAATTTATTTTATAAAATTAGTTATATTCACAAAGGCGTCATGGATATAAAAGCACGGAGAAAATCGTTTCAGTTTTCATTTGTTAATTAAATTTTTCCTTCAAAATAGCTCTCTCAAATATTTCCACAGTTTCAAGTACATTAATGAAAAGAAACTATGAAATTGCTGCAAATATATTTATATACGTAAAATGTTTTAGAAATCCAGTATTTTCCGCAATTTATGAGCGGCTCCAAAAACGGTTGAATTAATGTTTTCTATATATTCAGGAGAAACAATAGTTTTCAATTATACTTTCGTTCTCCTTGTACATGCACTAATAAAAGGTAAAATCTAAAACTAAAATGTGAATTAATGTTTCCAACCCGCGCCAAACGACTTATCTCTCCATACGTTTTCTCAAATTAAATATTAGAATGATTCATTATTTTTTCGTTGAAAGAAAATCGGACTACTCTTTTACAACAAGAAGTTAATAAAAATTTACGGCGTCGACTTGCAACCATCGATTTTTTCCCTGAATAAATATTAAAATAATCGTACTTCATTTATATGAAAGATAAAATCCTTAAATGAAAGATGTACAGTAAAATCATAGTAAAAGGAACATAGAAATACATAAAAGAATTCGAAAATGCACTACAATTCTTACGTAATAATGTACGTAAATACTAAGCATTATAAGGCGTGATTATATATATATATATATATATATATATATATATATATATATATATATATATATATATATATATATATATATATATATNTGAAGATTAGTAAAATAAATTAGGGAAAATTGCTATAATGACTCTGTTTGTAGACGAAGTGGTTGTATTTGCCATGATTAAATAAAGTGAAAAAAGTATACTTAATAAAAGGACAAAGGATATGTACACCATTTTCAAGGATTATCTAATGATGATTGAAGTGATAGGAGATCTGCTTAAGAAGGAGAACAAAAATGATTCAATAAGGTACTATTGAGGAACTAAACTCTAAAGGAAGACATTGTCAACGACTGACTGACTAGAAAAGGAAATCAATATTCTTAATATTAACTAGAAAATTTAAAAAATCAGATAATTGAAACACCGAGATCTGAAAAAATCTTACTCAATATGTTAATATTCTGACTACTGAAACAATGGAACAATGGGACGTTTTTGACAGTATACGTGAAGAGATTCAGTTTAGAAATAACTTATTTATCTTTTGGAACGATTCCTGAATTAAATGGCCTCCTTTGGCGAAGGGTTGTTGGAACGCTAGAAATGGAAAGACAATTGTGTCACCAACATATTTCTTCCAGGATGTTATTTTTTTAATTTTTGAAAGCAGTCTCCATTTGGATCCAAAAACTTCATTTAAACTAATCGATAGAAACTAAAGAGCGAGTTGTATATTTACTCATTAAAACAACTCTATCATATAACATTATTTGCCCTAAAACATTTTGAATGTTTTCTCACCTAATTGACACTGAAAGAGAACTTGCGGCCAAAACTGCATAATTGTTCAATGTTGTGTATCAAATATATGTCCCGAAAATAAACGAAAAATATAAACTTATTGTATTCATCTGTTTCAATCAATACTTCAAATGTGAGTCGGATAACAGGTGAAAGGTCAGAATTAACCGATTCAGTTAAATTTTCTCCTCGGTGTTACCACATACTTTATTAATAAAATGTACCAGTGGCAATGAGAATCAATAAGTTAATGCTCTTCAATTAAGAATAGAATCCAAAGAAGAATTAGTTAAACGGTTCCCTTTTGTCTAACGATGGTAATTCATTAATATAAACGTAGTATTATAACAGAAATTTGTGTAAAAGGCATATTTCAAATTTATTATGAACAATTGCTTTTGGTTTGAATATCCAATTAGTAGTAAATCTCCGTATGTTAATGGTAAGATTCCACTTTTACGCCTATGCTATTTAACTCTCGTCTTTCGAATAGTTACGCCGTTTTTATCGTATGACTCATATTCCTGGTAAATGAAGTGAAGCGTCAATTCCTGACTGACTCAGAACATTATCAATGTTTAGCTTCCTCGTCACTGAACATTACCCATTATGTATTATTTTAGACACTAATACATAATTTACGAAAAAATAAAATATTAATTTCAAGAAACCACATCATATATTTTTATGCTAAACATACTTCAATCATGAAAATAACGTGAATTGAAAATAATCCAGGATCGAATACTTTGATATGAACTTTCAATTTACTTGCGAAGAATTTAATTACGAGGGATCAAGTTAATGTTTACGAAAATGCACTAATTCATATCCTGTCAACACTTTGATATTGTATTTCACCTCCTAGTTTATAATTCTCTAACGTATCGTATAACATGATACATCATGTTCTGTTTTCATGTATTTGGACTGCTTCTACGTTCTTGAATGAGAGGATGCTATTATAACTAGTGATGCTAGTGATGTACGAGTGTTTGTATAAAAATATTCATCTAATCCTTGTTCTGGTGAAACATAAAACCGAAACTGTGACAGTATGCAAACAGTACTTTTTTACTCTGCACCTTGCTAAGGTTGCATTAAAATTCCATATACGTGATATGAAGGGAGTTAAAAATCTCTATACTTTTATTAATTAATTACTTTTCCTTTTCATAATTACCCGTGCATTTCGAGGATTGGAGATTGGAGATTCAATCTTTTTTCCCATTACTTTTCTTCATTTCGTAACATCTTCCACGTTACACCAAACATTTAGTTGCGAAATAGTTATTCAGCTTAAATTATCAGATCACAAATAGTTTGTTTTTCCCTTCTCCGTGCTCCCTGATCCCCGACCCCGTTGTCATGGCAATTGCAGTCTGTCCATATGAGGGCCCTAACAATGATATACATCCTATTTCTGGTTTCTCCAATCTTACTTTGCCTTACAATGCACTTTGGTTTTCTGCTGATAGAATCTCGAATTATGACTAATCTATGTCGATAATCAGTTAATATAAGTAAATGTGATACCAAAATTTCATTTTACACAAATGAAAAATAAGACTTAAGCATCACATTTTTTAGGGCATCTATAGCAAATATCAGAATCGAAAGAAACTCTATAAATACACAAACCAAAGATGTGTCCACTGTGTCCGACAAGTGCTTTCTAGTGGCAAGACAGAGACATACGCTACCTGAGAGACAAATTAGAATATTTTTGAGGCAACAATCAAACATATACCTTAGAAAAACATGTTTTCATTTTAAAGGACAAATTAATGTTAAGTTAACACTAATAAATATTTGACGAGAAGTTTCCCTCCCTCTTCCCTAAAACAGTTTATGGCGTGGTGGACACCGATTAAACACGTTTCATGACTCAAAATTAATTTCAATATATGGGTAGCGCGCATCGCTTTTCATGCCAAGTACTTGTCCTCAAGCGGGCGAAAGTTCTTTCATGGAAACGCTTTCCATGCAACGCGGCAATTGTATTGGAATTTGGTGAGAAATGGCGAGTCTAAATTAAGCTACAAATGATCGGGAGCTAGAATTCAGTTCAAAACTAGGAGAAGCGGGGGAGTATTTGTGGTAGTACTTCTGCATATTAGAGGGAAATTTTGCTTTGACTGAGTCGATCATTGCCAACCGGTGGAGGTTTGTGGACTATTGATGATCCACGAGAAACTTTTTTGCATCTTGTCATTAATGTCAACTTTTGTTAATTATAAAACAGAGAACAACATTATGATATGTGGGATTTTATACAACGCGTCTAATCGGTATGCACCGCTCCTTAAAGGATCACTCTGGTACCTCCAGCATCGGCAATGTGATGGAAAGAACATAATGTTTTGCTGGGTTCCCGGACACGTAGGTATCAGAGGAAATGAGGAAGCAGACGATTGCGCAAAGACGGCATGCTTCAGGAATCGCGTGGATTTCTCCACAATTCCTAAACTAGATCTCTTAAATTTCGTCAAGTTGAGGATTCTGAGTGAATGGAGCAATGAGTGGTTA
>NNCF01126212.1:304062-316734 GCA_002313205.1 Laupala kohalensis
AAAAAAAAAAAAAAATCGGCAATTGTACAGGCGGGGAATTGTACGCCCAGTAATCGGGCGGGCGGGCGGGCTAAGCTGTCCTTCGTCACCGCCAGCGTGTCGGCCGCGGTCGTCGCGAGGTCTGTACCGCCACCGTCTACTTGCGCCCATAGCGACGATAAGATAGCGACGTCGCACCGCCAGCGTCGCCGCCGCCGCCGCCAAGGCGACAATACAACACGAAGGCAGCGGTGACTGACGACAGTCCGTCAGTCACGAGCAACGGCGACGACTGTGAGCTGGTGAAGGTCTGTGTCGCCAAGATCCCAAGCTTTGTGTTTAAGGTGCTCAATTGAATCAACTTGGGAATGATGGGAAGGATGTTGTGTTTGGTGGAACCAAGGTAGTGTCGTGGAATAAGTGCTGAGTTATATTGTGCAAAGGATATTTATTCAACACAGGTACGTAATAATCATAAATATTCCTCGTAATAAATAAATCGATTTGTTGAATCGAATTTTGTGTCTCTCCAGAACATTGGCTCTATAACAATATCCTTTCATAATCGTGGAGTGCCAGGAGACCCATTAATATGTGGGGATGTAGGATAAATAGGAGAGGGAAAATTAGCGTGGAAGACAAAAACCTGAAACATTTTCTCCCCTTTCTGAAAACGTGAAAAACCTAGTCGAAAGTTTTTACAACTTTAAATGAAAAATGTTCACGAAAATTGAGGTGGTATCTCAATTAGTTCGTAAGATAAAAATTTGAAATATCTCATTTCACTCTTTAAAATAGAAATTGGGGAAAACCCTTTTTCTCTTCAGCCCCTAAAGAACGCTGAACACCCTCTGAAATTTTCAAGTTGCCAGTAATTTTTTTTCTCTGTGTGGATATATGAATCAGTCAGGATAACGATGCACCGCTAAGTTTAAGTAGTGGTTGCGATAAGACTGGCTGTGCACCGGGGCCCCGTTATTTAAAAGGGGTCCCAAGTGGGGACCGATAACTGGAATTATTGTAGTAAATCCAATTATATTATTAATAGATGAATGTTTTCAAAAAGAAAACCAATACTACTGGAGTGTAAGAAAAAAATGTGACAAAAGTCATATTTGATGTCATTAAATAATGACTCGTTTTATGTCATTTCGTGTGTGCCTGAAAGTAGAGATAAAATCTTCCACTATACAGCAACGATAAAATTTCTTTCATAGGTGACATGCAAAACCTGTTCAATAGCTCTTCGACTATTACGCTTTACTGGTTTTGAATTGAATTGAAAACTTGCGTTATTGATGTTGTAAAGTTACGATTAAAATGAAGAACGCCTCAGGAAGTTATGAACGTGCTATCGCGAAGATTACGAGCCGGCAATATGATGTCGCTTTATTTACTCTTGTACAGGGAGTGCTTCCTTCTTACCAAGTGTTTATCTACGTGACTTGGAATTTAGAGTAGGGTGAGGGATTTACACATTGAGAATCATTGTTCCTTTCTTTGTTTCCACAAACATTTGAACTTTCTTGTCACTGGAGTCCACGTGCTTGTCTATAGTCTGTAATATATCGGAAGGCGGCTTGCCACCTCCCTCACTCTGACACGACTTCGTTCCGAAACGTCTTGATCCAGATATGATCTCTGACTGGCGGATCAAGGATGGGGGGAGGCATTTGTTTTAAAATAATGGTTTTACAACACATATTTTAAATATAACCTTTAAAGAAAATTCATCAAGTAAATAATTAAAAATTTGAAATTATTAATAACAATTATTAATCTCAAAACTGTTACAGAGTGTGCCATTTATCAACTTCAATTTTATTTGTTAAGAGTTTAGATCCGCCACTGCTCTGACATATCATCGTTCACTAACACCAACATCCTTAATTTTGGAGACAAAAAATTAATTTAATTTTCAGTTAATTGTGCATAATTCGGAGAGAAATGATACCAGACAAGAATCATTTTTAAACATTCTGTAGTGATGTTGACAACAGCAGTGAATTCATCTCCGCACAAAAATAAATAACAGCGTTTGCTCGAAAATCCGGAAACATTAACTGCGAGGAAATTCCAGCTATTGGTTGCAGTTGCAGTCATTTAATTGCGCAGTGTTAGGGTGTGCCGTGTTTAACAATATGTATTTGAATTTTAAGAGTTCGTATGATAACATTATCTATTAATGAAGGTTGAGCCTCTGTGGTATTAAGCGATTAATAAAAATCTTTTAAATAAATTATTAAATGATTTTATTATTATTTATATGTATTTACTTTGGTCTACAATAGGACCGTATCGATTGACATTATTGCAACTCTTTACCATAAACACTTTACACCAATGCATTTGTGTAAATTTGCAGCAACCAACAGGCGACCCGTAATATTTGGCATGGTTCTCCAAGTCCAAAATGTTAGCATTTAAAATTTGATTCAAACTGTGCTCCTGGTGCGTGGCAGTCACGAGTGACACAACCCAAATTAGTGTACATTTTCACGATGAAAATTATAGAATTATTTATATACCAATCTCCACGAAGATCTTGAAGTGGAAATGGTCACCCAATTGAGAAGTTCGCCAGGCAGCATAAAGAAAACCTCCACCTCCCACCCCTTCACGCACACACACACACACACGCGTGAACATCGAGATCATCCAACTACTCGACAATCACGATATATTGAGAATGTTAACGCGAGTGAAACCGTTTGAACTTGTGAAATAAAAATGATCAAACAGACTGCAATGAAGAGAAATAATAATTTGACGAAGTGTAAAGTGCCTAAGAGACCACTGACAACAAAATGGTAAAGCTGACAAGCGGTAACTGTTGAGTTGAACTGTTGGGTGACACTTGTTTTGTTTGTTTCTGTAATATACTAATTTAATCTAAAATAGCTAATTAGTCTCAGACTAGGTGTTATATTTAAACAAAGAGAAGAAGAAAAAGGAGTAATCGACTGAGTACTTCGCAGGTCTTCGATCTATTACGACTTTGATTAAGGCTGTTTTCGTCTATCGACTTTGCACGACCTGCCGTTTCTCATAAATGGCCATAGTGTTCGCTTTGGAGGAAACAGTAGACAATTTTATTATTCTTAATGCGTTATGTAAATAGTTGGAATTTATCTTATACTTTACGTCTTCTCACTTTCTGATTGTCTATGATATTACATTAATATTGTTGGCAAACACGGTCTGGCATTGCTTCCACTTACTTGTGCCACGCTCCTTCCTTTCTCTTTCCTGACCTCCCTTGGTCACCTCTTCTTTTTTTCGATCCCGACGTTATTAGGGCTAGAGTATCTTTCATTTTCCTCATTTTTGTCCCCCCTCATTTTTTGTCCTCAATGTTTTTTATGTGTTTTGAGATATATTTTGGTATGTTGTAATTAAGGAAGGTTTTTAATGGGTATGGTTGAGTCATTTGGCGAGTCCCACACGCGGGGAGAGTCATATTGGCTCTCCTTAGTGCGTAACTGCATTTTCCCTACCTGTACAAGTTTTTAGGGCTCCAATGATCTTTGATGTCGACGAGCCGTAAAGCCCCACAAAAAAATATTAGTTACGATGTGCAAATACATTAAAGACAGTCAATAATATTGATACAACACTTTGTATTGTCAATATCACATGATGAGTAACATCATATTTTCACTTTAGTTGAGAACAACGTTTCGAAGTTATGGTTTACCCTCCTCTTCAGGTTCTTGATTGTTGTTATGCCATTAAAATATCACGTCATAATATAAAAATATTAATAATTAAGTAGGGTCATGTAAAAATTCTATAACCTGCCAGATAAGTACATCAGCATCGTATCATTCCGTGCTGTTATTCCCTTCATCATGATGTTCGAGTTATAACAGATTTATTTTTAAGATATAACTGTAACGTCATGATGAAAGGACGTAACAGCACGAAATTATACGATGCTGATGCAGTTATCTGGCAGATTATAGAATTTTTACATGACCCTACTTAATTATTAATATTTTTATATTACGACATGTTGCATTTCACACAAAAAACTACTTGCATAACTATATTTAGAACCTCAAGATGAGACTACGTCAGAACCTCGAAGCGTTGTTCTCATCTAAAGTGAAAATATGTCACTCATCATGTGATCTTGACAATAAACCAGTGTTGTATTAATGTTTTTGATTGCCTTTAATGTATTTGCGCTTCGTAAATAATATTAATATAATGTTATATTTCTGCAATGGATATGTTCTGTGAAAAATCTTGAATTTGGTACATAAATAAAATTTTGTATAATAAAGTATTCTTAGGAGACGTCGAGGAGATAAAGAATTCTTCGAAGACAGTTGAAGTCAAGTATAAACATTGCGTATACGCTCTAGATATCGCCATGTTCCGAAACCACAGTGCCCCCACCACATGCTTCCAAGCGGCGAAGTTCCGCTGCCTCGCTTCCGCCCTCTTCGTTTCGGATTCAAACAAACGACAGTCGTCGCGCGAGAAGAGCAGACTATTGAGGAGGAATCGCCGCTGCACGAACGCTGTTCGCGGATTTGTTTTTATCATGACGTGCAGGATTCTTATGACTAGTGAGTATTCTGCACGAGAGCAAATGATTCAAATTATTTGTTATTTTCTTCTTTAAACGATATATAGCAAAGGCGACATCCTCACTCCCTATGATTCCGGGACAGTCCCGAAAATACGTATATAGTTCCGAAATAGGTTTGAATGTCGCGCAATTATGTGACACAGACTTTTCGTAGTAATTCAGACTTTTTGGAACTTTCATGTGTCACAATGTAAAAAAATACAAAAATTGACAAGAAGCTTCTGAATAGGGAGATGTCGCACAATCTACTAAGTACAATTCTTTCAAAATATTGTTCTGTGGAAGATCGCGTTTCATGTCCTTTTTGTATTTAAAAAAATGAAAAATATCATTGTTAACACCTTCGTTAATCCCGATACATTTTATTTGAGCTTTATTCAGGTGCACACGTTGCTCATACAAGTCGCAAACGCTGCCACATGCGCAGAACTCAGAGCGCAGTATCCGCTCCGCCCTGTTTCTTTACAATCTAGCTGAGCTCTTAGTAGGTTATATCATTGTTTTTCTCATAGTCTATTGACTCAGTTCCTATTATTCTGGAACAGTCCCGAAAGTATTGACTGATTGACTTCGGTAATCTTAAGTGTTGAGTTGGTATATTATATTAACTAGTTAAGTTTAGTTCTTTATTTCTTTGTTGGATTAGTATATCAGTTTGTGTTCTTCCCTCGCGATACACCAAGAACTTTCTTTTTTTTTTTGGGGGGGGGGGGCTTTAGGGGCTCGTCAACAACCAAGAACTCCCTGATACAAATTGTGAAGTGTAAACGCTGCCGTATACATGTACGAGACGGTGGTAAAAAAGCTGAGCTCGTACAAATGGCAAACCTTCGAAAAGTGGCGATACATGTATCGCATACATGTTGCTCATAAATGTATACAAGAAAAAACTTACCTTCATATTCAATTGTCAAAACAATTGTGAATCAAACCACTCACGATAAGGAAACAAATAAACTGAACATGGAAACAGGCTGGCCAACAATAAATAGCAATACGTGCTCTAGGAAAATGAAGAGTGACATTTGTCAACACATTCGCCACGAATCTATATTTACCCCTTTGGGAAATTTAATTTTCTTTTAATATAATAGTATGATTTTGTAATTCGAAAGTGGAAAGGAAATGAGCGGCTGGCGCGTCATCGCCTTGAGATGAATCTTGATGTTTTTGCGTTCGCCGTCATCGCCTCCGCCAGAGTCCGAGAATCGAATCACCGTCGACCAAACCTGTCATTTCGTCTCTTCCCTAGAGCCAACGCCTCACAGGAAATTGGGCTTATTAAAGCGTCGCGTTAATTAAATCACTCGGGTGAGAATTTCTAGCGTCACGAGAAAAGGATTGTTGCATCTGACGTGAGGAAATGGAACGGGTGCAGAGATCGTAATGATTTTACAGACTATGCACTAATTGAATTTGTATTTCCATATTTTGTGTATATTTCATTTCGAGGATAGTTATATTTCACGCGAAAAGTTCAAAACAATGACATAAGAGTTTAGTTTTATGTGTTTGTTTCATAATTTATGAATATATTCATTTTTTTTAGTGTACTCAGTCTAATAGAGGGTTACTATTTAAGAAAATATCAAATAAATTATGATATTCTGAGTTTGTAAAATTAAACAATAAGATCACTAAGGATGTGCAGGATAATTATTACGTTATGAATGTATTGAACGAATCTTCTGCGGTATAGTTTATATATTAATCTCAATTAAGTGTTCTGCAATATTTCTAGGGAGCTAATCTCAAATGGATCTGGATTAATTCACGCTCTCCTCCAAAGTAACCCACATAGTTTTAAAAAAATCATATATTGTGGTTCCAAGATCATTTGACTCCGTTGTGGATTTGAATCGTATGGAAAGTACGCCTCAATCGACATTCAGATTATACCCGGTGATCTGAAGCTGCATTAAAATGAATTTAATGGTTCATTCGTTTCACAGTCAAGAGATATTTGTCCTTTCAAGAAAAAAGAAAAGTATTTGTCCTTGGAGATTTACATTTATCTCAAACGTAGAATAGATATAAAAAAACAGAATATCTCACTTTTACATTCCAGGAATAGGTGAGTTAAAATTATCTGTAATGTAATTGTCTTCAATCAATTTGTTTTTTGGATACGGGTTGAAGGCAACTAATTGTTTTCCTATAAAATATAATTTAAAATTTTATGAACAAATCAAAACAATCAGAGAAAAAGACATGAAAATTACATTCCGATATGTGCACCTTGTCTCCTCGAGTCTTCCTGTGTTTGAGCACTCGCTGGCGTTCGTATCGTCACATGCATTGACGTAGGCGGCGGAGATGCGATTCGGCCAGCGAGCGGTATGATCAAAGACATCGTCGCACAAAACGACGTCGAGAAGATGAAGGAAGAGGGTGGGAGGGACCGGAAGCTGCGAGGACAATGACTGAGGACGGGAGAGGATGAGATTGGCTGGACCTCCGTGCAATGTTCTACCTTCCTCCGGGAAAGCAGTCTTTCCTGACCCGCAGCAATACGTGCAGGGTCACAAACGGCACAGAATGCTTCGGTAGTGACTCTCGCGCCGCATCAAAACTAGGAGTGCATAACATTTTCACATTCATTCTTACCATTGTTTATAGGACTTGACTATTAAGTGAGATTTCACTATGAAGCGATTATTGTCAATTCATATTAGGATAATTAAATTGACTTAATATAGTAAATCACATAAGGTGAAGATGTGATTTCGTATCGGTTTTCGGTTCTTCTAACTACTTTGCCGTCCTCATATCTTCAATTAAGGTTCTCCAAAATTGTACTCTCATTGTATTGTACATTTACATTGGAACATAGTTTTCAGAACTCTTTTACGAAACCATTTTTACGGCCGCCGAGTTTTAGTAGATTTTACGTCAAATTCTTCAGTTAAACTTTGTGCTATAAATCTATTCAGTCAGAATTAATATTTGACATTCCATGAGAAAGAATAGAATATTGGTTTCGGAACTACCCCGTCATACATTTCAATAAGAACACATTTTATTATAATACTAAATATTAAAAATATTATTTAAAATTAAAGAAATAAATTATTCCAATTTTCCAGTTAGTAATAGTATAAGTTTAATAAATACTTATGTTCGACCAAATTAAGAAGAACGCAATTTTTTATTGTAAACACATGTCACAAGTAGATATGAAACTTTAAAAACACACGCAACGAGACAACATATTGAAACATTAAAACATCATAAATCATATAAAAACATTAAAACTTGTGACATGTGTTTACAATAAAAAATCGCGTTCTTCTTAATTTGGTCGAACATAAGTATTTATTGATTATTAACTTGCAGACTTATAGTATAAATTTGTTGAGGATAATCAAAATGTCCCGCAACAAATAAATAAAAATGACCCATTACTTATTGTTTCGTTGGGCAACATTGTGTCAACTCGCATACCGTGCTTACCCGATAATTAGTAAGTGTATAGAATGGTTCGCGTGCTAAGAAAAGTTGGACAGTTCTGCTGTAGCCTGATGTAGTATTGCAGCTGAGAAAGAATATTTTACTGCATAAATGCTTAATTTCCAAGTGAAATACCACATTAGCGGATGTTCTATAAACTACGCTTTCATTTAGTTTCCTGTATCATCAAACAAATATATTATTTTGCGCATAAGCCATTATTTTACAGTTAACTTCATTATAGATTTACAAGCCCCGGTAATGCAAGATTACAAATTGGCTTTCAGAAGCCGGAGTCCCAGGTTCTTCTTCATGCTGTGTTCCCGTTATTATCCAATTTATCGCGTAATACAGATGCTGACTTGATTATATCGAGAATTCTCATACAAACCAAACATGAGCAAAATTTTTGTCTTATTTTTTATTATGAGTTCCTGAAACTTCACTCGCGGAAGGTTTTGCATCGTTTCTGAATGCTCGTAGATATCTACTGTAAATATTTGCCATAGTTGATATCAAAACATTAGTGAATCAAACAACGCTTGATAAACAAAGCAAAGAACTTTAACTTAGAAACGAGCTAGCCAACAATGTATCGGAAAGCATGTTAATTGAAAACCAAGAAAATGAAGAGAAACAGTTGGCAACATGTTTGTCACGAATCCGCACAATGCTAATTTAATACTGTTTTAAATATTGTTTCCGGGGTACTGAAGGTTTGACATTTACCCTTTTCAAAATTTTCAAATTTCAAATATCTCCCTTATATAAAAGGATATAAGTATATATAAAAATAAAAATGTGGCGAATCTATCAGATCTGCTTCTTTACATCACATTGTTGAAGAAGAAGAAGAAGAAAAATAAGAAGAAAAAGAAGGAGAAGAAGAAGAAGAAGAAGAATGGAGTAATGAATGGAGAAGAACACCTTCATGGAAGATTCTCAATTTTTTTTAATGTACGCAATATTTTCAGCCCTCACTTTCGTTTGGTTTTTGTTTCATAGAAAACCAATACGTCAATTTTCTCTGTCGAATTTCGTTTTGATTTATCGTGGGACACCACAGCTCGTGGGGGTATATTTGCATTTCACGATTTAATTGTATCTTTAATTTCGATTGTTTTCTTCGATTCCGTTTCGCTTCATTTACGACCTTCCAGAGAGTTTTGATGCGCTGTAATATGGGTCAGTGAGTTCGCCTTCGATAATTCCTTCCTCTTCTAATGAGACTCCGCCTCTGGAAACAAAAGCGCCGTGATTTTCCAAATAACATATTTATTTCGATACAAACAATGGTTCAGGTTATAGGTCTCATTGTACTCCCTACAGAGAATGCTATGGTGATTAAATATCAATTGGTACTCCATTCTTGTGGCACATTTTAAGGGGTATCCACCCAATGTTTGTTATGTGACTTTGTTGAAAATAAAATAGTGAACTCTGGGAAACTAATTGTATTGTATCTTATTCGGTGGAGATTAATTTTTTGTTATTTCGCTAATATGTTTTGATAAACAGGTGGTGTTTCGAAGTGGGGGGTCTATCTAAAATTGTCAAAAGTTTCACAGTGACAAGAGGTGGTAAGATGAAATGATGTTACTTCAAACAATGATAATAAATTAAAATATTTAATTTAAAGTGCAATTCGAGAAAGTAAGGAAATGAGTTGTACCGGAGCGGAAGACTTTACTGAAGTCGAAAATCGTAGTATGTTGAAAAGATTATTACTGAATTAATATATATTATAGGGATTTCTATAGATTATAAAGATATCGATATAAATTTCATTAGAATAGCGTCATATAAAATTATTTATTTTGGTATGACTTATTTCAAATAAGCATTACTTTTTAATTTCTGTGTGGATTCAAATCATTCACAAACTAACTGCATCTGTTTAGACTCGATTGACGCATATACAGGGAAGGATATCGCCATGGTCAGTCCGAAAAAGCGAGGGGATAACGATTTTAACATTCCTCATTCATTTATAAATTCATTCCTAAATTATTTTGTGAATAAAAAGCGACCAGTCCCAATTTTATAACAGCGGGAAAGAAGGAACACCTTCTCATTATTGTACCATTGCACTTCTATCTTGAAATATTTCTTGAGGAATGGAAGAATGTAGGAAGAAAATTAATATACCTACTTACTGATAGGAATTCATAGCAAGTGGATAGAATAGAGAGCAAAATGAACGGAACGCAATAAATAGCGACAGGTGAGAAAAAGTAATATCCGAGATAAAGGCGAATGGAATATTAATGCGGGAGATCATAAAGCAAGACGGCCGTCAAAGAACTTGCATAAGTGTCAAGCTGCCTCGGAGGTAAGGTGGGGAACAATACGACGATGATTTATGAAGTTGGTGGAAATGCACAACGAAGAATGCGCCGACTGGACGAGGAGGAGGTGATAAACGCTTCCTCCAGCGGGATGAAGCAGAAACTCCCTCTTCCTCATTGTTCTCTTATAAAGATAGCGAATCAGGAAGTATTAACATTGTATTATTACATTACGCAATTTTCGTCCTCTTTTAACCCTCCCTCTCACAACCCCCCTTGGCACGTTTTGCCGCTATATCTTGACCCATTTTTTTCTATATGACGTAATAAATTTCATGATTGGGGGTTGCCAGATGATAAGATTGCTTTATACAATTTTTGTCTGTCCCATAAAGATTTTTAGTAGTTCAAAAAATAATAATATATTAATATTCCATTCGATGTGCAAATATATTAAAGACAATCATTGTAACATACAAAACTGATTTATTTCATGATCACTTGATAGTTAAACTCACGTAGTCTTTAATATATTTTCACATCGAATGAAATATTAATAGATTATATAGACAATCAGAGAGTGAGTGACAAAATCATATATGTTATTTATATCACACATCGTCACGATTTTCGGACAATCCCTCATCCACTGCCGCGGGCGTGTGTGACGTAATATGTGAATGATCCCGTCGAGTCTAGTGGTTGGTGGTTAGTCTCGTACTTGTGGTGACAGTTGTTGATCCAAGTAGAATTTGAGTGGTAGCCACAGCTCGTCTGCAGCAGGGTGAATAGGCGTACTGCAATTTCCCCTGCCTTTCATTTCACCACAACATTCACTTATCATCATTCACCCCTCACGACATTTATGTAATCACGGGAGGTGTATCTAGAACGGCATCTTGCAATCACCTCGTCTTCTACATTTTATCACTTGAAGACTAATGGAAAAGAGTGTTGATTATGAAGAAAGTAGCTAATTATGACAACGAAAGATCAGAACAAATACTCTAAACAAAGTAGGTTGAACAAAATATGTAAAGAAAATATTTATTTCCTCTTCTACAGATAATTGTCTGCGACTTCGCATGCTTTCTTTTTGCGAAAACGTGTTTCTAAAATAGAATATCTAGATGTGTGATATAAGTTACTCCTTCAGCATTGTGGTGGTATTGTAAGTACCGTCCAAACTTAGCGTTTTTGCCATTATCGAGCTCATAGAGATTTCTCTTCTGTGTAACAGCTGTGGGACACATTCGAACCGATCGAATGAAATGTGCAAAATTATTTTATTGATTTGTTTTATCGTTTACTCGTCGTATTTATAACGCCTAACCTCTTGCTACAAAAATGGATTCATGGAATGATTCGGAAGTGACAATCTGTAAATGCTTCTTTGTATCGTCGACAGGTGATGGACACTGCTATTTGGGTTGTCAACTCTCACTAGCTAATTAGTCAAATTCCTAAGTGGGCCTAAATTTTAAGTTCTCGGTCATGCCTTAAAAATATCTGTCAAAAAAGAATCCTACCTATGCTGAACTTCTGACACCAAAAAATGTCTTCCTGGGATGAAGTCGCATAATTAACCCGACAAACTAAATTTTGAATATTTATGCAAAATGACGTTTCATTAGAAACACCAGTTTTTTGTTCTATTAGTTTACTCTATGAGTAGTTTATATTGCACTCAAGAGTAGAATACGCGAAGAATGTATTATAGTTGACAGAAAAAAACGAAAATAGCTAAGCTTTACCGGAACTGGTTCAAATAGGCATTTGAGTAATTGTCAGCATCAATTTCGTTGCAATTACACGTCAATGAGCATCACTGGAAAATTTCAATACATTATACTACATACTTAATCCAAAATAAATTCTAGATGCGATCTCCTACTAAGAATGAGAAAATTTATCTTCGAGTCCTACAGTTAGTATACTTCCAATTTTATGTCGGAAAACTATATCTCAAGTAAACCCTTTCTGTCGACCTTCGACCTCAGCCTTACTTTTTGGCCTTCCTTTCCCCCACTCACTTCTACTTTCGTCAAAAGGTGTGACTTCGTCTGTTATCGCTTTTCTTCTCGGTTGCACTTGAAAACGTCTCGCGTCGGATACAACTATGGAATGGTAAGGTGGATGTAAGGTCGCAGAGATAGAAGTTATAGGTTAGGTTTGAGCACCTCACACACGTGTCTCACAACTGCTTGGATCAAAAACTAAAAAAAAACGTTGTTTCGTTAGACTTGTCCCTTTTATTTTTTTCGTAACATTTGCTGGAATGCTTGTGAAAAGTATTAATTTTTACAAAATATCGTACTTAATTTTTATTCAATATGTTTTGAACGTCTTCTAATA
>NNCF01126214.1:0-58714 GCA_002313205.1 Laupala kohalensis
GGTATGTATGTGAGCATCCATAACACCAGAATGCTTGGAGCAATTTGAACCAAACTTGGTACACAGATGACTGACTATCTGACAACAAGCGCCGTGAGGAGACAACCTTGGCACTTCCAGGGACGGGGTGGCAAAGGGGTAATATGTAATATTTATTTAAAAAATATTTGATTGAAAGCTATAGTTTTCGATACCGTAAAGATGGATAAGGACAATCCCAATAAGTTCACCATTGATCCACAGGGGAGATAATATGCTACTAACACCAATAAGGAAAGGGGTGGAAATACAGTGGCAGGTTAAAATAACAAAAAACGACTGATACTGGTGAGGAATACATCTTTTTTGGTACCGCTAAGTTGCATTGACACTCTCAATGCAACTTACACCCACGGTCACCCTCCACGAGGGATATACACCCATTGAGTAGGAGGTGAGAATGTGATGAAATGTAATTGAAAATGCCCGCTATTAGTTTTCAAATCGTAGTTTTAGTGGCATCTGAAACCAGTGGTGATATTTCCGATGATAATAAATTCCACGATCAGCCACTATATACTCCTAGTACCTTTTGGGAAGGGAATGCAATGTAAAATTTTAAATACTAGGGATTGTTTCAGAAATTTTCAAGTTGTAATAGTATTTATGACGCTCGACCTCTTTGATTTTTAAATTAATATTTCATATTTTAAAAATATCAGTGTTTCTGCACCTTCTAAGCTCCTGCTCGTGTAGTGAGTGAGCAAGGAAGGATGTTTCTTATAGATTTACTTTATCCATTTTTCCATTTTTTTAGCACAGTACTTAGTAAATAAAAAATTGTTTTAGAAAAAGTTTTCTTACGTTTATTTTATTGAAAAATTAGATTGAATTGTATTAAACTCAATGTATAGAGTCAGAAACTTAACGGTATTCCGAGTGTCATAATTCATCTCAGCAACTCCAACAGCTATGGATTCGACACAAATATCGATCGTTTCCAATTTTTATTTGCTCGTTACGGTCATTCCAACCCCAAAGAGGGTGCCAAACATAACGTTTGGTTGGAAATTCAACATAACGGCATTGATAGTATAATTTTTCATCTAGAAACATTAAAAATTGAAGAATGAACGCAAATCAATCATATTCATTTTTGTATTATTCAACCCTCTTTCCACCCCTTTGAGAGGGAGGGAGGGATGCCATTTCTCATGAAAGCTGAATTTAGACTTACACGATATCAGGATGTCACCATTCAACTCAGCGTCGTTGAAAACTGTGAATTCTTCTCTGATATATCATTTCCGATAACTTCCCAAAGGGTGGAACGGTATTATAGGGATCTCCATAGTCCCCGAGAAGGTCACTCCTCATCACAGCGGCCTCGGAAACTACGGTTTCATAACTAATATTGGACGTTTTCACGTGTTACGCTGTTCTCCATCCTATTAATTAAAATAATTCGTCTCGGCAACCCCGAACGCATTCCACTCGACACTTTCATTGATCATTTTAGATAATTTTTACTGTTTCCACCCTTCCCTTTCATGTGAATAATTCATCTCTGTAACCCCGGAGACGATGGATTTGATTCTAACACAGGTCATTTCACATTATTTTTACGTCCCGCCTTTCTCACCCTCAACTGTAATGGTTCCGTATTTCCGTGTTATTTAAACAGCATTGGCTGATCAATTATTCATCTCAGCAACCCTGAAAACTATTTGTTTGATGCAAATAGGTCCTTTTCAATAATTTTTCCATTTCATGTCGTTTCCACTCACTTTAGAAGATAAAGGAGTGTGTCATTTCCATGGGAACTGAATTAAGACTTAAACGATACCAGGAATGTCACATTTCATCTCAGGGACGCCAAAAACTGTGACATTTTCGCTAATTTTTATGAAGCATCTCCTTCTCTAGGGTTGATGGGGCGAACGGAGAATGATCATAGACTTATACGGAATCGGGGATGTCACTATTCATTTCACTGACTTCGAAAGTAATGTATTTAACACAAATATAGGTCGTTTCCGCTTATTTTTAAATTTCATCCTCTTCCCACCCCATCCCCAGCATATGCTAGGAGTGTCTTTCTATCCACTGAAGCTGAATTTTGACTTGCACTATATCAGAATATCATCATTAATCTCAGCGATGTCGAAAATTGAGAATTGGACACTTCTATGTTATTTTCTATAACTTTATAATAGTATCCCCTTCCGTAGGGATACATGAGGGTTGGTCGTGGACGTGAGTGTCAACGGGAATGTTAGGACAAGTTTCAATGAGCCCGATAACTATGGTTCCAATACTAACAGCGGTCATTTCCGATTACTTTTATATTTTCTTCCTCTCATCCCTAGAGGAGGGGTGTACATTCGTTGATAGGGGGTGATTGTTGATTTAAGCGGTATGAGAAATGTTACCCTTCATTTCAGCATCTCCAAAAATCAATATCGGTCGTTTCCGATTATTTTTAAATATAAACCCTTTCCCACCCCTTTCTAGGAGTGCAAGTAATATGTTACCAACACAATGTTTTTTGCCAGATAGTCAGTCATCGCTGATAGATAAAATTAGAAAACTTAGATAAAAATTGTGGAAGAGATAAATTTATAGACTTATATTATTGTGTTTTATTAATATTCCACCTCAGTTCATAAAACGGTTAATTTTAAAATCGTGGACATATATCATATAAATGTAATTTTTCCACCAGTCTGAGTATTTCAAACACCGCTCAGTGAAATTGAGACACTTATATAAATGTGTCATGAACGGAATAACATGTTAACCACAGTACATACTCTAGAAATTATATCCGCTTCAAGTACAGGAAACGTCTTTGTTGTGAAAATACTAGTTCTGTCCTTCATAACGCTCAAAACCAGTTCTGACGAATACGCAACTGTCAGAACTAGTTTTGGTCGTTTTCTTCGTCCACTGGCCGAATTTGGATTTTGAGCGTAACATATACAATCTCATAGGGTGGAAACACCGAAAAACTCTAGAAATTGTTGGATTGCTAAAATGTGTTAAAAGAAGTTTATTGTAATTTTTTTTTTCAATTATGAATCTAAGTAATCCATATATAGAATAAGCATGGAAGGCAATTTGATATCTATATATGTATCAATAATTATATCAAATCCAATAAATTTCGGCATGTGATAAATTGACCGTCGAAAACAAATATTATCGATATTATGTTTTTTTTAGTTGAAAATTAGTTAAGAAAATTAATTGCATAAATTAATTATCGTAAAAACATCGAATTTCAGTATTTAAGCTATTTTACCAGACTCAACCTCTCAAAATACAACCCTGAAATATCTATATCATATAAGTACAGCCAGGGTACAGAATATCAGCTTCTTATAGAAAGAAATACACTGCTCCATTTCCAAAACTTAAATAGTTACCTCTCAATATTGATTTAAAATCTCTTGTATTGCTATTAGTTTTCACACAGCTGGGCAGAAAACCTGGGCAGAATCCGTTAATCGTTAATTAACGAAGTTAACATTTTGTTCAACTTTTAACTTCTAAGTTAGTTTCTAAGTTCTTTAACGCTAATTTTATCTTTCTTTATCTTAAGTCAATTTTTTAAATCATAGTTCTTACAGTGATCAGAAATTTATTTTATCTCGTATCGTCTGAACCGAACTGGTTACACAAGGCCATCCTCCAGGGGGGGTGCGACCTTTCCCATGAAATGTAGGTAAATGCTCTGACCACATGCTTTTGCCGTACTGAGGTATTGAGTGTCTGAGGTTCAATATCTCAGTACGGTTTGAGATTCTCATACTATCCGTCGTGGGAAGGAACTGAAATTGGAAATCAACAGTCCACGCTAAGTCGTGGAAATAAGGGTTACTCAGATAAGGTGATACGCACCATGGCCATGCCAAGACGGAGTCATTTATCGGCTTGCGGTGGCCCTTTCCCAACTTCTGTTCCCACCCTCTGACTCGTGAACTAACCTTGAATTCGAAACCTACGGATTGAGAGAAACCGAACAGAAAACAGAATAACCTCTATTTATTTGAGTACTTTGATGTATTGGCGTTCAGTGGTTTTTGCAATATAATTGCATATTACGTGCGAGAAATAATTATGCTACCGTTTGAAAATAAATTATGAGGGATAAACGTTATTCCTCTCAGATGTAAATGTTCATACATTGATGTCTATGAGGAGAAAAATAAGAAATAGCAGTAATGATTACTTTTTAATGAGAAAGTTATAATATTTTTAATAAGCTGTTATGAGGTGGTAAGAAACAAGAAACAAGAAACTTTAGGTAACACTTTGAAGAATTGAGTTAATAGGTACAATAATTGATATTTGTATTGAAATTAGTATATTGACATTTTTAAATGCCTGAAAACACGAAAGAAAGTACACGAATATATTTGGTTAAAGAAAGATTAAGTAGTACAGGAAGGGTCAAAATGTTTCTTTACTTCTATTACAAACATATTATAAGTTGATTTTTAAGCACTCAAAAAATTGTTACTGTATTCTTCAGTATTTCTTGAATTTTCACTTTGGTTTTGAAAATCTAAGAATTTTTTCTGCCTATCGCTATTTTCGGTATCATATTTTGATTATTTGGTGTATCTCTGATCAATGTGGATTGTGTGGATCAGCTTAAAATAAAAATGCCAATATTTGATATTAAACATTATAATGAACGGATTTCAAGAAATAAATCACAAACTTTTTCCCCATCTAAAATATTTCGAAAACACCTGCAACTATTTTTTGTTTCACATTATTTGACATATTCTGGGTGTCTTTTATTTCTTTGCTTAATTTTTACATTACTTCTGAGATAAGATACCTCGTAATATGATACATTCAGGATTTATAAGAGACAAGACTAATTTCAAATATTCAAAAACATGTCGAGAGGAAAGAAGAAGAGTTTGTGGGTTAATCTTTCACACCACATTATGATATCGTAAACAGTATTATTCCCCAGAATGTACGATTATTTCCATATATATCGAGAGAACTTAAGATAAACTAAACACTGTGTTTGAGCTAAAGATGTCAAATGAGAAATCCTTCGTCACTAACGTCATTTCTTTATTCAAAACTATGTTTCATTTCTGTCTTATGAAAAAATTCTACCCCAAAACGTCCATTACATAAGCTAATTAAATAAATAATATACGACTTACGACCTTTTATGGACGAATAATATTGTGAAAAGACAGTTCGTAACCCGTCCTTTCTCCGAATGATGGCATTTAGTCAGCCATCCTCTTAATAATGCTTTTGTCAATTTCTGCCTCAATTGTTTCTCTTTCCTTAGAATTACCTATATATTCACCACGATTTTTCCCTTGTCTTTTCAATATGTCGGAACTTGACTTTCTGTTCATGGAGATCAATTGGCATTACTCCTATCATAATATTGAATGCCTGCGCAGAAACTGTTTCATAGCATACCGTCATTTTCAGAAAACATTGTCTTTCTATCGAGTGTAACTTTTATTGAAATTTTAGTCACTATTCGTTCTCCCCAAAATGTACTGCCATTAATATTTATCTTACAGCTCCAATATATAAAATGTTTAGGTCCTGCTGTCTAATATCATATTCAGTTATGCCTTTCCTCATCATACAGTATAGCGAAGTCCTTACCCTTTCGTCACAAACTTTCGGTGGGCGGCAAAAAGCAGTCGTTCATCCAGAATAATCGCCAAATACTTACACGTCCGTACAACCTGAACCTTCTGTTCATTTAACAATATTTCAAAATTCTTACTGTTGTTCACTGCATGTCCAACTCACTTTATACGAGTCTTGCTCTGTGAAAGCTCTAATCTCCACTCCGCACATATCTTCTATGTCAATTGTATCCTGCGTACTCTGCTCTAACTTAGCAAACACCACCAAAGCCAAATCATCCGCATATGCTAGGCATTCAATACTTTTCTCCTCCAGGTCCCACACCATCTATCATTATGCTCCAAAAGAAAGGACCACTCGCCGACCCCTGCGAGCACTTCTCCGTCATCATCTTTATTATTTGCGCATCTCCCAATTCTAAGATTAAATTTCTTTTTTCGAAATAACTCTTTACCATATTAAGTAGATACTTGGACTTCCCCCTCTCGTGAGCCCGTTTACTATTACACCCCAGCGTGCATTATCAAACGCTCCTGTTATTTCCATGAAAAGACACGCTCAGTATTTACTGTCTCGTCATCTTATTTTTGTCACCAAGTATTCAATGGCATCCTCCGTACATATCCCTTTCGTAGAACCATATTGCCTTCTATTCTTGGTGACATTTGTAATTCTCGCACCATTAGATCAGTAAGTATTCTATCCAAAATCTTTCCGTTAGTAGAAATAAATGAAATTGGTCGATTAGACAAGAGATTTGATGCAGATCTATCTTTCTCTTTCAAAAATAGTTTAACAAATAATATCCACAACGGCACTACCTTCATGGCGACGTGTTTACAGAGTCGGTTGTACTCGGAAGTCAATAAGAGTACGACCGTTGGCTCCCGCCTTTCAAAGGCTCCGGGGTTTACCCTGCCAATTTCAGGGAATACTTTCACACGTAATAATAATAATAATAATAATAATAATAATAATAATAATAATAATGGGTCAATGGGTTGGGGAAGTTAGCATCTTTGCACTCGAGTATACCTGACACTGGTCCTCACCAACCCCTGGGATCAGCTCAGTCATGCAAGATCTTCACTCTAATGACGCTACATCCAACACCGTCCCTGCGTGGTGAAAAGTCACATCTTACTCGAGGTGACTCTGTTAACGCAGAACACAGCGGATATAGAGAAGTGAACCTCCAAAAACCATCCCATATTTCAAGGTGGAAGCTATCGTTCTCAGGGAATGAATGGCTATGGGTAACAGTCGCAAACGAAGCACTCCGGACACCTGGCGACCTTCGGTTTCATGGAGCCTTAGAGTGACAAGCGGAGCTCTTGTACTCCCGACTTACGTTCCCTGGCTTCTCGTGGGAAAACGATACAAAGAATAACAAGAAGTCAAAGTAAACTAAGCCATGTCGCTCAGCATGTGACTACCCATGGAGCGCGTCCCCAATTACAGGGTGGGGTCGAAAAATTAATTCCTGATAAATCCTCTCGAAAACAGCTTATAGGAACTGACAATCATAACGAGAAAACTCAAGATAACTCAGAACCTCATCCATCAAACAAGGAAACTAATACCATAAACTACAAAAATAATTGGACACTAGAGGAATACGGAGAAATTGTATAATGCCCTGAGCACGTGAGAAAAAATCAGGTATTACGAATCAAAAAGCTATCTTTGAGCTTTGGAACCAAAGACAATATGGATCCAGACAAATGAACTCCAATAAACTTGAAAACCAAAGTAGATTTATACTAAAGAATAAACGCAACTTGAACTCGAAGAAATCAAGAAAAAAGACACGACAGAATTAATGATAATCTATATCAAATCTCAGAAGAAAGAGAAAGAGGAGGAGGACAATAAGAAGGAGAGATAGACGCAATTAGAAATAAACAAGCTTGACTCCATCAGAGAGGGTAGCCCATCAGTTAACCAGGAGGGAAAATATTCAGAAAATGAGTGCAGAGAAGAAATATTAGATCTTTTTGAAAATGTATCAAAAACTCTCATCTCAGAACGGGGCCAGCTACCGAAATTAATTATGAATAAAACCACAGCTGCTGTTGTTCAGCATTTTAACATAGAATTGCAAGATATCCTGGATAATGAAATAATAAAGATAAACGATATCACATAACTGAACCATATGGTTTACGCGGCTGCAAAAGTAGTAGTAAATAATGTGTCTGGATGATCTGAAACACAAAGTAAAAGAACATTGCCAGTGTACCATCAGAAGAAAATCCCCAGGGTTTCATTATGGAAATTCAGAATAGAGAAACAGGTGGAGCATCTCAGGAAAGATTTATCTCAAGAAAGATTTGTAGGCAAAGATATTCATTATTAAATAAACAGTTTTTTGAAAAGTTATGTAGAAGTAGGATAAATTTGGTGGTCTGGATGTTCACAGTCAGAGACGGTGCTTCTGGTATAAGGGAAACGCTACGTAGTCCATTTTTCTGCAGTAGAGTCATAGGTATTTTTGTGACGTCATACAAATGATACGTTTCCGTGGAAACAATTGGAACTTGTTTGCCCTCTTTATACTGAATAGTGGAAGAATATTCTGATAATTCCATTATCCAGCGTTCTACTCTCGGCTTCGGGTCTTTCTGCGGTATTAACCATTGAAGTGGCTTATGGTCGACAATTAACGTAAAATGTCTACCCAAAAGATAAACTCCAAATTTACGTACCATTAAAACTACAGCAAGGAGTTCGAGATCTGTTGGACAGTAAGATTTCTGTTGTGCGTTAACTTTCTTGCTTGCGCATACAACTATACAGTCAGTGGCATCTAAGGCTGAGACAAAACTCCTCCGACGGCAATGGATGACGCGTCTGTCATCAAGATGAAAGGTTGAGAGAAATTTGGAAATTGTAAAACAGGCTGCCTTAGTAAAGATTCTTTTAATATTTCAAACGCGGACTGAAGTTTTTTCATCCATTTAAATTTTATGTTTTTCTTAGTTAAATCAGTTAAAATACTCGGAATTTGATAGAAATTTGAAATAAATTTGCGATAAAATCCTGTCAATTCTAAAAATGATCGCACTTGTGTAAGTGTTTTAGGGACTGGAAATTGTTTAATACCCTGAAATACTCCAACCTTTTTCCCGATATTGTGAATCCTAGGAACTTAGTCCTTTTCAGAAAGAAATGACACTTTTCTGGCTTAAGTTTAAGATTAGTCTTTCTTAACCGAACAAAAATGTCTCTAAGTCCTGATAAATGGTTTTCGAGTGAGGTATTATAACGAAGCACGTCATGCAAATAAACAACGCAACCTTTACCAATGAGATCTCCCATAACAATTGACATGAGGCGTGTGAAGAGCGAAGGAGCATTTACAAACCCAAAAGGTAGTCTATTCGCTTCGTAATGACCGAATGGTGTGCTGAAAGCGGTATACTCCTTACTATCCTCATCCATTTTAACTTGCCAATATCCACGGTATTAGTCCAAAGTAGATTAAAATTTCGCACCCCCAAGTTGGTCGAAAATTTTATCGATATTTGGTAGAGGAAATACTTGTTTTTGAGTTAAGCGATCTATAGTCTATGCATGGTCTGTAGACTGTTTTTTCTCCCTGTTTCCCTTTCTTCGAACCAAAATTATGTTAGCCGACCACGGATTGGTTCTAGGTGATATAACTCCTTGATCGTGCATATCTGAGATTGCTGTCTGTATGATTTCTTTGTGTATATGAGGCACTCTGTAAGGTCGCTTAGTTATTGGCGGCGCATCGCCTACATCGATTGTGTGCTTCACTAAGCCCTTGTACCCTGAACTGTTATTCCCAAATGCAAAAATATCCGAAAATTCAGTAATTAAATTTATCAGTTCATCCCTTTTGATTCTGGTTCTTCTAAATTGATAAGTTTAAGTAAATCGTATTCCATTGTCGTGTCTGGCCAAAGTAATGGTCCTTCATCTACAAAGTGAATGAAATGGTCTTCATTCTGTGATTTGACAAAATGAAATTTTAAGTTTTCTGCGAAAACCTTTTCCAATCTTTCGAGTGATTCATGAAAATAATGGTAACAGACCTATCTTGCTGTAATTTACACAATATCGGTAGAATCCCATCCGAAATTTTTCCAATACTAATTACGGAACCTACTGGAAGATTTATTTATCTTAGTCAGCGTAAAAGATCGTACTGATACTGTCTCTTGTACTACTATGAACTCTCTGTTAATTTCTTCAACGCGGCAACTGACGCTTGCAGGAATAGCTTAATCGTTTCCCGTGCAAAATTGAACTTTATTTCCTTCTATTTCGCAACCTTCGTCTAACTGAATGTCATTCACACTATTTTTTCTGACACGCACTGATTATAAATTCACTAACTGATTCTGCAAAATAGCCAACACAACACTATACTAACGACATCCCCTTCACAAGTACATGAATCGTAAACAATATTATCTACTCGATTCTCAACAATTTCAGCGGAGGGAGAACAGCTATAATCAACAACAACGTTCCCTTCACATACACGTAAATCTTTTGCAATATTATCTTCCCGATTCTTAGCAATAACAGTGGAGGAGAACACAGAAAATCATTCCCTTCCATAACAATAGGATCATTGACTAATTCATACACCGAGTCATTCTTAATCTCATTCATACGCATTTCGGTTGACGACAAGTTAAATTCGTTTTGTCGGTTAAAATTATTTTGTTGCGCATGCACTACAACATTATCTTTTCTGCTTGTATTCTTTGCTTCCTTTAGTTTCTTAGGCTCAAGTGGACTTTGAAGTCGTTCCGCATCCATAGTACTGATATCATTTAATAAGTCCTCAATTTCGTTAATTACTTTTTCCATTTTTACTGGAGGTAATTCTACGTCTCCTATATGTAGCAAGTCTACACATAGTACTTCACAAGGTTTCGGGTAATTTTCCTCACATGTTCTGGCAAGCTAGAGTTAACCTCGTTTGATAATGATTAAAAAATATCACTTTCTTCAGCTGCGATAGCATTTAAACGCTTTTTGTTAATATATCTATTAATTTTGTTTCTGATTGTGAACTTGAGTCACAGGTTAAATTGAGTGATTTTAAATTCATCTGGTTTTGACTGGATTCACAGATTGTACTGATTTTACTACACTTCACTGAATTCTTAGAGTTTGTCACTTCATCTGGCGAGTACGAATACATTTTTTGTCTGCTGATGTATCGGAGTAAGAATTGTTTCATGTCCTGGTGACACTGTCATTTTAGCTGAACCTGTGCTAATCGTACTCCGATTTGCTTTGAAAAAGTCCAAACCGAGTATTCCTTCATACAGAGTATCTCCAAGATCCGCAATAAGGAAATCGTGAAAGTACCTTATCTCATCGATTAAAATTTGTAATCTACTTTCCCCACAAATGTGAATAAAATGGCCAGAGGCGCTTCGTATATTGTTTCTATATTGTAACAAATTTAGATGGGTGTTAAGGTAAGCTATCCCATATTGGAAAATCACTTGTAATGAAATATAATTAACAAACACTTACCAAGCCCACTCGGCCAGCATTCTCAGAGATAATAAATGTGCTCCGGCTATAAAATGGTTAAGATAGGATTGGGGTTCGACCAGTAATTTCTGTGAAATACCCATTAATTCTTCATGAAGAAAACACAGCTTTTATAACTATTGGTTTAATTATTATTATTCAAAAACACAAAATACATCAAGGCATTACACAGTTCCCCTTTACGCACTTCCCCAAAAAAGACATGCACTTAATTCTATCAAATTATACAGCATTGAATTGATTACTTTCACGGAATGAGTCCGTTTAAAATATCATGATGTATGTCAAGTTGTAGTATTTTAGAAATTAATATCCGATTATTATAAAAAGAATCAAATACTTTGAATATTAAAATTGTTTGTATAATTTAATCATCTGTAATGCTGAATTAGATTTTACCCTCATTCTGTATCATCATATATAATTGAAAATTATAATTGATTGTGTTTTCCTTTATTCAGCAAATAATATCGTACAGTAACCATAATTGCATTGAAGAATAAATGAAGGATTTCACTAAGGGACTCGTAATGTGGAATCACTGAATATTCTTGCCGCAGATAAAGCCGCACGTACAGTAGTTCCAAAAATTATGCAACCTCTTAAAATGGAAAATTCTTTCTTTATTCAAAATTGCATTATTGTGTCATATGCCTACTCATGCTGTACATATATTCTAAGGTGGAAGAAAGAAGATTATAAGCAAGTAGGAGAGGATCATCCAGTCTTTGACGAACCTACAGTAGGAGGCTCGCATTTTATATTTTTGGAGTCGTCTTGTTATTTGAAGACTATCCCCCGTTCACGTTATGGTTCTTGTAAGTAACATTACATCCTTGTATTTTGTACTTTAACGACATTTTTGAAATATATTTTTAGAAATATATATTTCAATTAAAAATATATTTCAATCACACAGTTTCGTCAATAATTTGCGACTTCGTCAGGTGACACATAAATAGTAAAGAATCCTAGTAACATGTCACAAATGAATAATATTATATTTAATATTAAACGTAATATTTAAACGCATACGTATCCAAATGCATCATCATGTTATCCCGGAAACCACTTGTCACATTGTTTTGTCCTGTGGTAATAGTTGTGTTAATTACGTCTGCCACAATTGTATTATAACGAATAACATTCTTGTAAAGAAATTGACGTTTGAATAGTTTTTTAAATAATCACCCTAATATTTCCTGATAAACCTTTGCAAATTACAAGAACAAAAATCATTTCCACTTTTTTCCATTTTATAACACACGAGTGAATGATGTTTTTTATAAACCAAAAGGCGTTCATTCCGACAACTGCGTCTGTTGCAGCGACGGCGTTCCCCTCCCCCTCCCCATATCAAAACAATTTTTTGTGAATAGAACCCTAACGCATTTCATCATCATATTTTAAGAAAATATGACCGATCCATGTTTTTAATCATTATTAGTAAAAACTTATGCGGATTCTGTTTTCGGTCTACCTGTGCTCTTGTATCATCACAGTTATTGCTTGGGCTAGCTGCTTCACTTTCAGTTCGTAACCTCGTCGCTAATTGTGATAACCACGGAAGGAGTAAAACGAGGTGATAAACAACTGATACTAATACGTACAATAGTATAATCCACTATGCGATCCTGATCACGTGGTTCGTATTGCGTTGGTGGCACATTGCACTCTGCTTCTCGTTCAGCGGTCGCGATTGTCAGTGACACTGTGGCACCGAATCGACATTTATCTGGAGTCTTCACCTAGTTCGGTCGAGCAGAACCGACCCACGCTGTACTGCTCAGCGGGATTGTGGAAGTGAAGACGCTACCACTAGACCACCACTTAATCTAATGGAGGGAATTTAAAATTAACACATAGAATTTAATATACTTTAATTTATGTACGAACAAAATTTTCTGAAAATGCGTATGTTTTTTTTTAAACGAGAAACGAAAAAAGAGTTTTTTTAAACGAAAACTTCTGAAATTTTCGAAAATTTTCAGTGCCCTCACCTCGAGCACAAGGAAAGAATTGATGAAAACTTCAAATTACTCTTTTCACATCAATAATAAGAGATTAAAACAATTTCCATTTTTTCTGCAAATTCATTGGCGACTTTGATAGTTTCTGGCCTCTGTTTACTGACTTATGTTTTGTTCTGGCAAACAAGGAAATTTAGTCTATACCCGTCTCGCGGTGGGAACTATTTCTTTGCACCCTTTCTGACGGATGAGGGGTACATAACATGAAATATATACATAAATATAACATTAATTGTGAAAGCACACATTTTCACGTTCATTTAAAGTTTGTGAGCCATTTGGTAATTAACTTGGTTCTTCCCTTGGGGATATTCTAAATCGTACTTGTTCGCCATAGAGAAAGAATAACGAGTTTCATATTCCATTCTAATTCTGATAATATTCAGTTTCGTAATATTTATAACTCAAATCAGAAACGCTCTCTAAGAACATTTTCTATTGGAGAATATCAAATCAAGAGTCTAGAATGACCGTATAGTATAGTACCACAATGTAGTGACAAGAACTGACATTACATAGAAATGGTAATAAATATAGAACTTGAGATCGCCCGCCTTCTTTTGTGCGGTAATTTCAGAGAATATAGTGATATTATTTTATAAATTTAATCTGGAGTATATCTGGATCGCTACCCACAATAGCTTTGGTTCGTGTCAGCTTCTGGATTGCGGATGACGCCGCGTGCTGCGTGCGCCATGACAGCAGCTGCGCGACTGCATCCCGAGCGCCTGGTCTACTACTTGCACACGTGCCGAATCAACAGAACTGCCCTGGCTCATGGAGCAGCCCCTGCTTTTGCGTATGCTGTCCTCGCCAACCCCAATTTTCGACTTTGGGACTTACGCTACGAGAACGCTTTTATCGGCACGCCCCTTGAGAGTTGGTCGAGGACCGATATTATAAGAAGGTAAGAAGTAATATTCGCGCATTTAACCTATAAAATGCAGAAATTTAAAATCTCGGACACCACGATAAGGTGTAAACAGTACATCTGATTTGGTGAATTTATTTATGGCAATAAAGAATGGTGGTGGATATTTTCATATAGTCTCGCCACTCATTTTTTTATCTGAATAATTTTGGAAAATTTCTAATTATCTCCTCTTTCTTTGATTTGGGGCACTGATAACGAATTTTAGGAAAATGTCACAACTATAAAGTTCAGGAAATGAAAAATAAAAAAAATGAAAGATTATTTTTAAAAAACCTATCATTTTTAATTTATTACATGAAAACTATGCTATTACAAGAAAATATCGCTTTGTAAAAGTGAAGTTGAATAAATTCCCTACTACTTACAGCTATTAATTGTTTTCGCTAAATGGGGATAAGTTTATATTGCAGCATTTAAGAACTACAGTTTAATTGTTCTTCGAAACCCCTCCCCGTTCCTTTCTCTCTCCATTCCTCAATCTTTCTGCTCGTAAAAACATTTTGCTTAATAATTTCTGGAGTATTTATGATCTGTTTGTGAGAATAATGCTCTATGAAACATGCAGTTACACGAAGACCTTATCTAGTTTTCCCACTTGCGTACTCAACCCGATTTTTACTTGAGGTGACACCTATTTTCCTGCCTGTTTTATGTTAATATTGGTAATAGTGGTACGCGATAAAAACTGCATTAGTGTAATTTCCATTGAGATTTTGGATATGCAGGAAAACAAATTTTATTTTCTGCATATACGCATTAGCTTATTGTTTCAAGAGGCTTGAACTGTGTAGTTATATATTGTTGTACTTGTAAATGTGATACGTAGCGCGCTATTGAAGCTTATCTACAAGGAGCGATAGGAGTTAGGAGTTGAGTGGTAGAGTTAGTAGGTGGACCAGTTAGCTGTCAATTGTTAGTAGGTAAACCAGTCAATTGTTTACCAACAACTTGACCCATGTGGAGGGGTTAGTAGAAGTAGTAATAGTTACAATTATTGATAGTAGGAGGAGCTGGATAGAGGAAGGGAGGTTGACTTTTCAGTCAAAAGTCAAACTATCCCTCAACAGATCCCGAAGGTGCCCAAAGGGTTCGCGGAGAGTAGAGCAATTACTTGACCTCGGCAGTAGAAGGAGGAGATGTGATCAGTCGGTTTGACCCCAACATAGATCCTGGATTTTACAGCAGGCTGAGTAGGCATTTACGATGTTACATTTACATAACGCTTTTACAATGTTCATACGAGTGAGAAAGAGATAAAGGTCTTGAAAAAACATTTTGAAAAGTTATTGTACTTTGAAATTCCAAATATACTTAAATTGAAAGTTCAACTAGTGGTAGAGCATTAGATTTAGTTTATTACTTACTCGTAGAGGGAGGATCCAAAAGAAACGAGAATCGTAATGCTGAGCATCGGGTACTGGTAGTGCCGACAACAACGCATGTGATTTCTGTGACGTATCTGTACTGCAGTCGTGACACGGAAAAATGGGTAATTCTCACGGACAGCATGCGGCTGTTTAGTTTTGTTTTATACTAGACAATAATTCAGCGGAAACTATTGTGATGATTCGAGTAGCATACAAGGAACCTGTTCTTAGTAAAGCTCAAGTATACGAATGATTTTCTTGATTTAAAAAGGGTGAAATGGCCATTAAGGATCTGCCCCGTCCTTCAACTGCTTGAACCAAGGACGTCAGCGAAACAAACAACCCACTCTAAGACTCATCCAGGTTGTTCGGGTGCTCAATTCGGTGCTTTTTGATAGATGATTTGAAAATGTGAAGATTGGCAGCGAAGATTCCTTCATCGTGACAACTCATCTGCGAACACTATTCTATTATCGACAGTTTGTGGTCTCAACGAAGACGGCTACCTTGACTCACGCGCCCAATTCGTTAGATTCAGGTCCCTGGGACTTCCTGTTCCCTAAGACAAAAGGGGGCTTGAAAGGAAAGCGTATCACCGAATTCGAGGGGTAAAATGCAAAGTCACGACGTCGTTAACTAGTATCAATGAGGAATATTTAAAGGTGCTTCCAATAATGGAATGAACGTTTGGATTAAAGCTAACGGAGAAAACTTTGTAGGCTATTAAATATGTATTAACAAATATATAGTATATGCATTATGAATTTTATAAAGAAATTCCGTTTTTTTCGGGGACTCGTCTCATATATAGAATGTACAGTGCAAGTTTGGTAATCTAGTGTATGCAGAGATGAGCGTGATACTGACAGACAGGCTGAATTTTAAAATTATTCCTAGACTCCCAGAAGGTGGGAAGGGAGTGCAGTTTGCTATCATTTGAAACTTTATGTAAAATCTTTAACACGTACGTCCATTTTTTCAATGTTATGTGTTTCCGAAGATTCGCTAATAATTTTGTCAGATAACAGCACCATCTATCGGCAAAATGTTTCAGACAAAAGTTTTGTGTTGTTTCCCATATAATCTAAATGTGCAATACAAAATGAGGGTTGGTTTTGAAGATTTCAGATTTACTGTTCCCTTCCTCCTCAAAAGGGGAGCAGGTGGATTAGCGCAAGTGAATATTCTCGGTTTAAACAAACTTTTAAATTGTAATTTTAAACTTAAACTTTAAATCAAAAATTTAGTTTTATCCCATGTTCACGGGAGCGTTGTCACGATGAAGGATTTAAAATTAAAACGTTAAATCAAAAAAATTAAATTTAACTTTTTAAACTTCTTAATTTAATTTTTTATACATACTTTTTATGACTGAGGTATTTTGATGTATTTACTTAAATGGATCACTTTGTATATGTTACATGTATTTTGATAAAAAAGGTGTGTTATGCATAATTGCCGGTTATTATGCATAACACCGAGCACTTCCGATTAATATGATAAATATTTTATATTTTAGAAACTTTAACATAAGTCATGAATAATATCCAGCACCCTCCGATAAGTATAATAAATCTTTAATAATTTATCACATTAACGTTCTATCTTTAATGGTTTGCATCACCCTTTGGTAAGTGTATTAAATGCCACTCGGAGTGTTTAAGCAGGTATGCGTAAGTTTCAACCTGTCTGAATTGCCAGTGAAAAGAAATCGAAAGTGACAAAAAAAGGACTTGGTGTGCGTCCCATGGTTTTGAAGGAGATGAACTCAAGATCGATTAAATTCAAATGAAGAGTCAACGTGACTAAGACTACAAATTTATTCTCGTTTACCAGGATCATGTTACGGAATTTGATAGTTGTAGCAGGCCTTCCAAAGTAAAAGAGTGAAGGAAGTTGCACATAACGTACTTGATATTTTCACAATTTTAGGCGCTCCTAGCATAGTGCAAAGTGATAATAGCCATGCATTCTGCAATCAAATCATTCAAGAAGTATGCGAAATGTGGAGTGAATTGAAGATGGTTTAGTGAAAGCCGGGACAGTTTTATACCTGTTATTTTTAGAACATGAATATTCGTACAATTTTAATGTTACTGTTTTAGATAGATTACTGAAAGTCGCAAAGTAAATCAAATTTTGTTTTACTATAATATAAATGAAAAATATTGAGGCATCAGTAACTAATAGATGATGTTCTAATTCTGTTTTGGTCATTTCTAAGAATTTCAAAGGCAAACGTTAAATGATCGTGTTTATCGGTTTCGCATAAAACCATCAATATTGACAGAGTTTAAAAGCTTCAGACTTGATAGTTCTGTATTATATTTCTTCCATTTTAGTTTTAGAAATGTTGTGTTAGTACACAGCATGTGAGATATTTCCTTTTTATTTGATTAGCCTTTTGAAAATTTTCTACTAGTAGGGTGGAGTGGCGACTGCAGCGCTTAGTAGCAAAAAAATTAAAATGCGATTGCAGCGCTGAATGACAAGTGTTAAAATTAAAATGCGATTTCGAAGCTGACTCCGGTAGTCTTAATAAGTTCTGATTTGCAGAAATTGTATAAACTTTATTATTCTTTATACTTTGTTGTTCCTTTTCAAGCTTATTTTGTTTTTAAATCGTTTGTTTGGAAGTGTATCAGAATTATTTGATAAAACGACTTCATTGGTCACAGATTGGCCTTTATATATATTAAGGAAACTACACAATGTCCCCCACTGTGGGTAATTATCAGACAAGCACTAAAAAACAATTATTGTAACAGTTTTACATTGGGAAAAGAGAAAAACAGTTTACGAAAGAGAGAAAAGAGTTTTCTCTTTTCCCAATGTCAAACCGTTACAATAATTGCTTTTCATTACTTGCCTGATGATGGCCCACAGTGGGCATCGAAACGTTGTGTAGTTTATTTAATAGATATTAAGTCTGTGAAATAATGTCGTTTTATTCCAGAATTATTGTTTCACAGACGTAATTACAACATGAATACATTATAACATTTGATAAAACGTGTCGCCGAAGATATATTTTCGAAAAACCGTTTTTCACGACCTTTGACCTTGAATAAATTTTTTAGCACAAGTATGATCGATGAGGACTTTTGATACTTTACTTGAAATGTTGACCCTAAGAAACAGTAAATTGCACCTCTTTGCGAATCTTTGCTTCGTGGAATGTCTATTTTTTCTGGACTATTGCTCAGATTGTTCGAAGCACCAATATACTTTTCTCCGAAATCTTTCCAAACGATCATTGTTATCCGTCCATTACAATCTTCTATATTTACGACCTTTATTAGCGTGAGTTATTAGAAAACACATGACGAATTAATTACAAAATGAGAATCCAATTTTTAAAAATTACATAAGAGTCTAATTTTTTTAGAGTTTGAAATTAAACGAATGACATCGTGTAGCGCTGTGTGAAAATATAGTGATTATTATGTTATTAATTATTAACTTTTACGACTCTTTTAGTTCAGTTAATTGTCTACAAAATGTTGTAAAAGTTTATAATTTATCAAAAGAATCTTTCTGTTCTCGCGCCAAACTACAACGTTCCAATCTCTATAAAATATTTTTCTCCATCTCAAACGTTAGGGGACATCAAAAAATGCCCAAAGACAAGTCATCAAATTATAATAGAATCCACCCTACAGTTAAAATCATCAATCTACGAAAGATACAGCTCTCTTAAGCAGTACCTATGATTGAGTACTACGCCCTGGACATTTTCACACGTCTTGGAAGCACTCAATAGTACCGTTTCATAAACGGATAAAAAAATCCCGTTAACACCATGTCATCTTCCTATAAGTCTTCTACCTTCATTACAAAAAAATTTGCGATCAACTTTTTCTTAAACGTTTAATAGTATTCATAACTAAAGAAAAATCATTCCTCCACACCATTTCGGTTTCGTATATAAACATTCCCCTGATCATCCACTTCTAACCAAACACCTTCTGTTAACTTTTCAAAAAGGACATCGTACCTTATCGCTATTTCTGGGCGTTACGTATTTTCTATACTTTCCATCACATAACTGCAGTAATACTACTTTATTTACCGCTGTTTTATTCAAATCTGACCATCGTTAATACTCTAATATCGTAAGTAATTACAAAACAAAAAATGAATCAATTACGAAATGATTACTACTCATAAAATCAGCTCAACTTGTTCTGCAGGTTGAAAAAGAATGCCTATTAATATCATTTTCTTTGTCAGCATTTATTTTTTCCTAGCTAAAGTGCCATTTCCAATAATCGTCATATCATTAAGATTTTCTTTCATGTTCGCAGAAGTGCCTATCCTGCGTACCACGCTTCCGACGCTTTGCGATTTGTGACACTATGGAAGTATGGTGGCACTTATCTCGATACGGATGTGCTCATGCTCAGGTATTCTCTAATTCTAAGTTTTATTTCATTGACATTTCATGAGACGCTTTGTAATCCATGATTACATCTGTATTACATTGTTTTCATTCATAGCATTCTTACTTAAGCTTACCATGCAGAAAGTTTCCATTCGGTTTTTGTAGTTTCACGGAAATACATGGTAAACTGTGGAGATTGATATTGAGCTCTCACTTAATTAAAAAAGAATGCAACATGTCACGGAGAGTACGAGAGATGTTTTTTATGTGAGGGCCGTTTTAAAGAAAATAAAAATAACCAAAATTTTATTTTAAAACCACATTTATTTTTAGGTTTCACATACATTTCTTTATTTTTCTACTTGGTTGCCTTGTTTACTTACGCACTTGTCATACCTTAAAACTAAGTTTTGAAAACCGTCTTGAAAGAAGTTTTCGCCTTCTCTGGCACCCAGGAGTTGACGGCCTTTTTCACTTTTTCATCGTCGTTGAAGCGCTTCCCGCCAAGGTGACGTTTCAGCAATCCAAAAAGGAGGAAATTGCTCGGAGTAACGTCAGGGCTATACGACGTGTGATCCAAATCTTCCCTCCCGAAAGAGTCAATCAGTTCCCGAGTCAGGACAGTAGTGTGAGGCCTTGCGTTATCATGAAGGAGCAAAATACCCTTTGTCAACCTGGCGCGTCTTTTGTGTAAGGGTCCGTTCTTTAGATGTTGATTATAGGCGGGGCGACGTGCCTTTAGCACCGGTAGCGTGGACTGTCGGCCGTCCGACCACACGCGATGAGCGGGAACGCGACGGTTAGCGGGTGGCACGATGACGAGGGAGGGAGGAGGAGTTGAAGAATATCAATGTTCGGGAGCCGAACTCTTTTAATATCATCTATAGAATATGATTATAGTACTCAACCTAGAATAACTTGCGAGCTAAATGGACAGTGAGCTTGCTTCTACCGGGCTTGGGTGGTAAGCGAGGATGAAACCCCGAACTTAGAGACTAATATTCCTATCCAAACGAAGTCCGGAAGCCATGCCAAGGTCGTCATAATGGGATGATGGAAGCATCAGCAACCCATCATCTCGAGCGCGAAGCGTCACTCACCAACGGTTCCATGCCGCACGCACGCACGGAGTCCAGTGGCTCAGGTCACCCCGGAACGGCAGCTTCTCTGCAGCAGAGCGCTTTTGCGCTAGAACCTTAAGCTGCCGTCCGAGGCCACCCTACCGATCAACTCCGTGTCATACGTCAACATGGAAGAGTAACAAACAAGAGTTTCCTTTACTGCCTGATACCTCAGCAAGGACGCCGTCTTGCTACATAATTTTGCATCAATTTCAGGTGTCAGAATTGTAATTTACTTGGATGTGCCAGATTTTTTAGTCAAATCTAAGCTGACCCTTACATTTGTTCTGAACCGCACGTCGGAGTTTGGTGAAGGTTGCGCTGCTGCGTTGATCGTCGTTGCTCGTGGCATGAATTCCATCAGCAAAACACCATACCTGTCCCAGAACATAGTTACAAAGATATTGTACTGTGACAGCGTTTGTTTGGGTTTGACCTTGACAGGAGAGGTTGAATGTCGCCATTCCATTGACTCTTGCTTGGATTCAGGGATGAAATGGGATACCCATGTTTCATCTCCTGTGACAATTCTACTCAACATGTTATCCCTTTCTTCGACATAACGAGTCAAAAAGGTGTGGGAATTAGCCAATATCTTTGCAATCTTATGAGGAGTTTGGGTATTCATCGAGAGTACAATTTCCTGAAGTTTATGTTTTCAGACAATCGTGTACAGTATAGGCCTAAACACTCAAGGAAAATCCATTGAGATAATGGTTATCGTGAATCTTATGTCCTCCTGAATTTATGTGTCAGTTGCATTCACCCAATCTTCTGCGATCACAGATGCGTGACCTGAGCGTTCGTCGTCATAAACGCGGCCACTATTGAACTCTATTAACCATATTCCCACTTCACCTTCGCTCATTGTATTATCTCTATACACCTCACAAAGCTGACGATGAATGTCTGGAGCCGACATGTTTGTTGCACTCAAAAAACGCATCACAGACCGTATCACACGCGATTCAATAATCTGGAACATTTTAAAGATGCACAGTTAAGCGTACAAGTTAACAACACAGCTGCAACTGACTCCTGCTCGTTCGCAAAGATCGCCGAGAGGTAGCGCGCACGCTTGTTGCGTCGTGCGAGCTAACTACGGGATTACTTAAAAACAGCCCTCGTACTTCAGCAAAATTATAAGCATTGGGAGGGCTACTGTCCTGAATCAAAAAGCTACAATGGAAATATATAATGGTATAAAAGTGTTAAGATGTAAGGAGCCAAATGCAATGCGTTGGTGAAGATTTAAATGAAAAGGAGAAACAGAATTTGTGTTGATGTAACTTTGCGATGGTAATGTTTTTGTTAGTACGAAAAATCGAAAACTAAGTAGCATGTGTAAAACACATATCCTCGAATTGTTCTCAATTTGGTCCTACAATCTCATTTACAAAAAAATTATTCTCCTTAGATTTCGTTAACCCACGCTGAATTCACGTCAAAATTGCTGCATGATAAAAAGTTTAACTTCTAAAATATTAGACGCCAGGAGAGCGCGTAACTCTTTTTACTGTCCGTTTTTTTTTGTTCGAAAAAACTCGAAATTTTAACCAGTACTTTGAAAATGTTTGACGAATATTAGGCAAAAATTTCAATGATCAAACAGAGAAAACGGACTGAAGGAAGGGTTGAGCTCCAAACTCAAATAAGAGTCTCTAGTGAAGCATTGAAATTTTTCCTGAGTGCGTTATTACAGTTCAATCGACTTGAATTTTTTGACATTGCTTTGAAACGTTTTGTAAAGCATCGAGTAAAAATTTCAGGTTTTGTTGGATAAAATTAAGAATTGGTGAAAAGCGTGTGGCTCTGATTTTAGAGGTCAAAGTATGAAACATTGTTATAGGTCATACTATACGTTTTGAGAAGAAAAAATTATTTAGAATATTTACATCATAAAACATTTATTAATATTTTACAATTATATATTACACAATATAATGAAGCAATCATTGGGGATACTTTCCCTTCAAACTTTCTTTTTTGCGGTAAAAAAACTGTCATGGAAAACAACGGAATAAGAATTCTTTCTGCTTCTCATCAGCAGTACTCAATCCATGAAAGTCTTGGATTAGTTTTACTATCCTTAAAGCAGCTTTAAGGGTCGAAACAATTTGTTTGATTTTCAAGAACGGTTCAATGTTTTCCCATGTACAAGGATATTCTTCAATTTCAAGCGAAGGGAAAAGTCTTAGGTTCTCTTGGTAGATATAAAGTCTTCTTTTCGTTTCTCAAATTAAAGGAGAGAAGACCCGAGTGAATTGCTAATTAAAAATATGTATGTTAATGAATATAATGAATTTACTATTACAATTTCTCGATAGTATCTGTGAAATAAATGTTGGTTTAAAAAAGATATGTCTTTCTGAATGAACGAACAGTTCAAATGAAAATTCTCAAGTAAAGTGCAGAAACGCTCCATTATTTAAAAACTTACCATACAATAAACCGTTGAGGTCGACGTATATCGCTGATTTTCTCTGTTCAAATTTTCTCACTTTCGTTTCTTTATCCATAGAATCATCGAATAGTGTCAAGACTGCCGCTTCGTCTGTCAAGTACCATAAGCGCTGACAAAATAACTGCAGAGATGCTTTCGATATACTGTCTACGTTTTCATATTCCAGGAAACTCAAATCTTATTGAGGATCTTTTACGGCAAAAACTCATTACAGCCATGGCCTAATACAGTTGGTCACAATGAACGTTTATAACCTGTAGAGCTGTTTTGTGTTCGGCGGTTAGTTCAAAATGAGAGTTGAGTAGATATTTTTAGAGAATAAATTGCTCTCGTCATCCAACGAGCATGATACATTGACCTGGAGGTCTGATTTTAAACGTCTTTCGCTCAACGTCTCCACCTAATGAAATCGCAACACCAAGACGTTCTTCTTCGGCACTTCGAACCTCTAGAGTTGGTGCCATCCCAGTGAACAGCAAAAGTTTCTGGTACCTCATTTGTGAAATCAACTATTAGAGTTTCTTCACCTTTCTTTGGGTTTTATGTCCTTATTCGTTGAATCGAAGACTTATTTATTGGAAAATCATAAATATTATGTCCAAGTTTCTCAATTGTAGTTGGAATAATGAAAACTGAGACTTTCACGCCCAGATGACATCTATCTAAAGATGCTACTACTTTGGAGTGACAAAATCTGTCCTACTTAGTTTTGAAGTAACCTTTTCCTCAGCGACGAGGTGATAATTCTCCTTGAACTATTTGTCTTTCCCGTTTTTCTTTTTCAGCAATTTGTTCACTCCAGCTAAGCAACCAGGTTGCCCTGTCACTGTTGGAAGATTTTATCGATTTTCGCCACGTCAGAGGCGTTGCCATGTGCAATATTGAATAGATAACCCAACTTACCTGTCAACTCTTGTCTACGGAGCTTGATGACATTTTGAGTTTTCCTTGCATCTTTTTGTGTGTCCCTCCAAATCTCATATGTATTATTGAGTTTTTACACTACTTGGAAATGTTGTTTTTATACTAATTGGAATTCTCACCTTCTCCCAAAATATATTACTCTCTCGAACAGTGAGATTAGGTCTTTCGTTCACAGATAATTTCACCACGCGAATATAGTAAAATAATACCGCGAGTACTTGAAAGTTTCACAGAAGTTTACAACCGACCAGTTGATGATTCACTTCATCCACCAAAAATATTCCTGGAGCTACGTAAAACCAATGATATGGTAGATATCTAAAACGATTCACGCTTGATAAGTGACTGCCTATGACTGTAACTGCCTATGACTGTGTACTTCATTCATGCGAGCAAGAATTGACAGGTTTCTGTGAAATCATCAGCACATGCCCATCATCGTCCCGCATCTCCGATAATTCATCGCCGTTATCATACCAAATTTTCTGCGAAGTTTTTGGAATAATGACTACTTTCAATAAATCAAATCCTTTAACATTTGTATGCATCTTTCAGATCTTGAATCATAAAATATATAACAACTCTGACGAAAATTCTCTACGGGTTAATGTCATCCCAGGGGGATAATATACGAGTTGGGATCAATTATATAATAAAGTAGACGGTATGTGTTCAAAAACAAAGAAGACTCAAAATAAGAGACACCCTACATGCAGCTGTAATGTATTTCTGGTGTCCTTTTCCTTATATCGACAAGTGTAGAGCAATGATAAGAAAGGATACTATTCTTGAGATATCTCAGATCTGCTTTCTGCTGTGTGAGACTTATTGAGGTCTATTTTGAGAACGCCTATAGGATTCCCATTCTCGCCAGAAGTCAGTTACTGGCTACAGAAAACAATTATTATCTTTACAGAGGTGATCGTATGACTACAATGCGACCGCACCAGGATCGAGAAAACAATGTGACGGGGTACACAGTGCTAGAGAGCAAATAAATTGACTGGAGTGCTGCTACTAAAATAGTATAACAATAATGAAATATTTTGTCCATTTTCACAAACTATCAAATCAAGTTATTCCGCAATTTAAATCTCTCAAATAAAAAATAAAATAAAATTTACATTTACAAAACTTTTACATAATATTTACTAAATTTATTTCAATAATAACATTTGCCCTACACCTCATTCTAATCCAAGTTTTATAAGCCTCTCGTCCTTCGTACACAATCTTACGTTTATCGACGTCTTCTCTACTCTTCTCGTTTCGTTGTTGCGTGTGATTCAATCAGCGTGATATATCTACATTCTCTAAGCAGGTATCATTTAACATAGCGAAATGTTCACTTTGCGTTTTTCACTAGCTGGGCAATTTTCCCTTCCATAATGTTAAAATTGTAATTTCCTACCTACGCTAAGCATCTTCAGCTTCTACGCGCTCCTGAAATCTAGAAGTGATTCATAAGAGGCCGTTCATCACATCACAGAATGCTCTTGGACGTGATAGGGGATCGTTTTCTGCTAAAGACTGCACGAGGTCCGTGCTTATCTTGCATTTGTATAAAAGTTTATGGAGTTCACAGACACTCTTCATGAATCATTACCGACGAGGTTCAGCGCTCTACGCCGATTTACTTTTGGCTTGGAAAGTCAAAACCCCGGTTCATTCCTATGTGATTGTTGTCTAAATGATGAATTATAGAAGAGATTGTAGTTTTTAATGGGGGAAATGATAATTTAGGATTTTAGAGAAGGAGTGTGTTTGAGTATATCTATTGTAAAGCTGGAGACCAGTGGGACCGGGTGTAAGAAGATGGTGACGCTAATGGTGGTGATGTGTTGTCGGATTTATGAGTGAATGTAAAACACGTTGAATCGGTGGAATGATAGTTAGTTGCAGAATCTTGTCGTGTCATATACCGGATGGCGGTTTGACTGAAGGTCGTCAAGTACGTTTTTCAACTCTGAGTAACTTTATCATTTGGGTTGGAAGAGCAGTGGCCCATGTTGTACTTGCATGTGTTGCAATCGATCTCATGCATATCTCGTGGAGTTTCAACTTTGCAGTCAGGTGAACTTGTTGATTAAAGATGGGGTAAAGATTTTCAACTCTGTTTAGGGGTCTTTTTCGGAGCTCCGTGATGTGGGAACTCTAAACAAGGCTTTCAAATAAATGTGTAGGTATTTGACATGTGGTTTAGAGGGTATGGCTCTTCTGTTGATTGTAACGTTATATATGCTTTTGATTAAAGGGTTAATTTTGAAGTTCGTGGAGAAATTGATTCACGGGTATTTAGTCAGGTCTATCCTTAAACCATTGAGGTTGCTCTATTTGAGGAGGTCGTCTGTGGCATTTTTGCAGGTGATCGAGTGCACCATTTAGTAATTGGACACTTACCGAGTAAGCCACGTCGTCAGCGTAGATGAAGCGTGTGATAGAAGCGGCATGTCTGATACAAACATGAGGAACAGTGTGGACAGACTGATTCATATATGGAGAACAACAATATGCTCTGGGGGGTTCCTGCGCCGATGCGGCACCAGGTCGAGACAGAATCAGCATACTTGATGCTGAAGGTGCGGTTGGATTAATAGCTCCTTAACATGTCATGGAAAATGGGTGGAACGAGTGTGTGAAATGAATGGATATGTGAAATCAATGAAAATTAGGTTTAAGACGGAGACTGGTTTAGGACGGGAAAGGAGGAGGATGGAGAGGTGTTGTGTTAGGTGAAGACTTTTCAAGGAGACTGAGAGGTTCTTACGGAATTCAAACTGGTAAGGAAGAGATTGTTCTTTTCGATGGAGGAGAGTCATAGGAGGAGGAGACTTTCAAATGATTTAACTTTGAGAGAGGAGACTCATGGAACGGTAATTTTTTGAGTCTTTGATGTTTTTGCCGGGTATGGGGATCAGGGTTATGATTGCTATTTTTCATGGGAAAGTGATGTAACCCATGGAAAGGCAGGGGTCAAAGATTCTGTTCAAAAGCTCTGGCATTACTCGGCAAACGCCTCAGTAACTTCCTCTTCTTTTGTCCCGGTAACTGGTTTTCTTGGTGTCACTAGCTTTAGGGATCTCTTTTACGTCTTCAAAGTCGAAGGTCCAGACCAGCTCGTCTTGAGGTGACATGAGGGGGACAGCAGCGCTGGTGGGGTGACTGGAGGCAGTGTTGACCAGGAAAAACGTTCCTTCAATATATTGGTAAATATCCTCCCCTTCGTGTATAGGTCGTAAGTTGGTCTTGGATACCCTGAGCCTAGAAGAGAAGCCCTGGAGATTTTAAGAATGTTTTTAAATTTTTTAAGATGTTGTCAGAGTCCTTTACATTTACTTTCGTTACAAAATCCTGCCAAACCTTGGCTTGAAGAATTTGCAAATTGTCCTGTAGTAATCTTCGTATTCTTAAGAAATGTTTTTTGTCGTCAGGGTCTCGTGTGTTGTAGAACGTCCGTGATGCATTTCTTCGTTCTTGGACAATAGAAGTGGCATCAGGGGAGAGTTTTGAGTATATGTGGTGCAGTGCTGCTTATACGGAAGGAGATGAGATAATTAATGACTGACTGCAGCGTTGATTTCTGTGGAAGTATTAACAGGAAGGTTGAATTGTATATAATCAACTTGTAAATGCTTTCGTTATTTATTTTAAATACAAGTTTTTAAAGTTGTCGGTTGAATATGCTGCATGCTCTTTTTATCAGGGTCATGTGACATTAACCATTTTCTTCGAGCTCTTTTTTTTCTCTGACCAATTCTTTCACTTCTAATGGATAGTTTTTTACAACCAATACCTGTTTCATGTTGGGAGTGTTGTTCTTCGCTGCAGTTGGCAGTTGCACAGATAATCTTAGTTTTGTCTTCAAGTTAAATATAAGTTTCCGTGGAGTGTTTAGATCTTTCACTGGACTGACACTCACAGTTTCACCTGCTTCCCAATGCTGCTTTCCTCTAGACAACGTTGTCCTGCTACCTCATAGGGTATTTTGGCATTAAAATCACAACCAACAATAACATGTCACGCAAAATATTCCTTCTTTTTAGTCTTTGATGAAATATGGTAATTTTTTACTATAGGTTGTAAGTGAAGATCTACTGAAGTTGAAATACATTTAGTCGAACTATTGATGCTAGATACAATTGGGCGATCTGGATTGTTTTCTTTTTGAATTTTAGGTAGAAGATAAAATAGAGCGGTTTGGAAATTTGGAGGTGAAAGAATTTTTATGTCTTGATCAGTGAGTCTTTCAGACATTCCTTTGGATTTTGAAAACACTGTAATTTCTTATTGGATGTCCGGAGTAGAATCAGAAGAGAGAGGTTGGTAAAATTGAATGTCATTAAGTTGACGGTGAGCTTCATTGGTGTAAACCGACAAATTCATAATGACAGTAGTGGAGCTTTTGTAATAGTTATAAAATTATTACAAGAGCAGAAAAAAACCTAATGTGGTCATGGAGGAGGACAATACTACCGCACTCTGGCACAGAATAGTCCGCTCTACGCTTAACGTTCTTTCACTCCAATATTCGACTTTTAAAGCACGACAACCGCGAATCTTGAATGATTTTGCTTAAGTAACCTAATATCACTAAGTTCACAAAAATTTACTTTATTTTAACAAATATTTCAACGTAAAGTTTCACATCAAACTTTATGTAAATATTATTTTCACCATTACTTATTGAAATAACGTGTGAAATATGTCAGGGTTGTGTATCAAATTAAAAATATTTGTCTCATGGATTTTTTTTGTGATGGGGTTTTAGGGCTCGCCAACATCAAAGTCATTAGAGCCCTTTCAAGGATATTCTTGTTGTCTTTTGAGGAGAGGTGTCACATTTATTTGTGTTTACTGTCAAAAGTTTCCCGTGTGTCATTAGTGTTTTTGTTTTTATTGGTTGAAACACCGTAATTCATTTATTTGTGTGAAATAAACGTTAGTTTCTAATAGAGAACGTAATAAAAGAACATGTTTGTTCGTTTACGTGATTGTCTCCTGTTCCACCCCTTCCATCAAATAAGTACCTGTAGTAGATGGTTACATTTTGTTCTACCTTTTCCATCAAAGTAGATAAGATGGGTAATTAGGGATTCTTCGAATCATTGAAGTTTAATTACAATTTAATGACCATCACATCACTCTTTAAGTCAAAAAGGGCAAGTGGGTAGTTTTTGGAACATTTGATGAGATAATCTCTTTTAAATTTGATAAGTTTTGTGAGTACGTGAGGGTTCGATTTTAAAACAATGGAAAGAATGTACGCAAAATGATTTTATTTTTGGACATTTAAGACTTCCAAGATGTCTTTTGCTGAGGCTCCAAACACGCTCTGCATTTATATTTTGAAACAATAATCATAAAAAACGCAAAAGGACGTAAAAAGGAATGTAAAAAAGAAATGTATTATTTAGTCGTACTTTATTAGATAATTCATGGATATTATACTAATCATATATATTTTTTAAACAACGTATTTCTTTTACACAATACAGTATTCTCTCTTAATCACGATTTTCCGTATAACCATAACCTCTATACAAACAAACAAAATGAGCGAGGGTTGTTTGGGTAATGTATTTATTCTTTATCCATACGATATTGTTCTCTCTATGAAATAAATGGAATTTCCGTCGTCATTGCTTTGGGAAAACAAAGCAAACCAAGAAGACGGGCTTCCTTCATTAATGTAAAATTGTTCCAGTAATGTAGAATAGAAAAATTCTAGACTATGAACGGGGAAATTGTGTAGATTCAGCAGAAAATACTAAAACAGATCTTCTTCCATTTTAATGCAAGTAAATAGCTGTAATATTCTATGTAATGAATATTTGTTGTGTGAGTTTATGGCATTATTTTGTTTTTAAACCCATTACATCGAATTTTGGCTTCTTTTTGTACAACGATCTTTCGCTATATTAAAAAAACGCCTCGTTCCGTGGATATCGTTATATGGAGAGAGGACTGTATCTACTCGCTGTTATCTACATCAACCAGTCAGTAAACTGAACCTAAATAAGGTGTATGATAGAAACGTAATAACCTCGTTAAAGGAAATATTGACTATTCATTATTCGAAAACTTCACTTACATTGCTTAGATCCCTTGATGTGCGAGATTTCACCTGTAATGAGTCACCGGATGAGATATCAGTGGGTGCGATGGACATGTCTTGGAGTGCTACGGGCAGGAATGTAGCTTGGTTGTGCATCCAAGATGTGCTGGAACATTTTCAACCGACAGGGTGGAGCAACAACGGCCCTAGGTTACTGAGACGTGTTCTCCGCCACCTCTGTGCTACGATGGAGGTAAGAATTACCGTTCGGTTGAAGATATAAACATTTCTCAAGTATCTCTTTAAGGTTCATTTCACCCCATCTGGTTTTATCCGTACCATGTCATAACCCAGTCACAATAGACATTAAACTTTGGAAAAAATCCTAAACACCTGAAAATTTCATACATGTGTCGATAGGAACTTTTCATGTTTCACTTGAAATGATGATACAGAGGCTGATATAAAGGTTTGCGAGTTTTCCGAGTTGAACGTTTAGTTTGACTGGGCTTTGATACTTTCTATACACACAAAAACAGATTATGTGAAATGGGCATACATGAAAAGGTGTGTCTAACAAGGGAGGGCTATATATGTGCTTCACGGTGCTACACATGTGCACGGTTTGTATGAGATTCCAATATGATGCGCCATAACATTTAAATTAAGAACAGTTATGTTATTTATAAACACTTCATCATGAATGACGTTAAATGTTATTATAAAGTATTAATTGATAAGCTTTCTTTAATATTTTATTAAAGCGAAGGAATCGCTAGATTCTAGAAAGCGCATAGAGCAGCGCGAAAATATGCTATTTTTATAAAACGTCTTACACTGACTGAGCGCAACATATATTATGTATTTTTGCAAAAGGAGGCTCTTTAGGAGTGAAAAATCACCGAGGATTTTTTCACAATTGTAAGGATTCAGCGAAATTAGAAACGTGTATGAGTGAGAAACTATTTTAAACAAGATGAATAGAAACTTTAAAAAAGTTAATGTGTCGACAGTGTCGTGTAATTTTTCAGCCGAAAAGAAGGAGATTGTTATTGTGCCAGAAAGTGTATAAAAACCTCGCTACTCCTATGACATCGAGGAAGTTTCTGGAAACTCTAAAAGAAAGGAACGGAATGGGAAGGGAAAGATACAGGAAGTATTGCGAGGGTTTACTGGAGCCGACCTCGTAATACGTAACAGTCCCTAGGTATCGAGAAAATATTACAACAAAATCCGAGGTTTTCACGAAGTGACCTATTAATTTGCCACGTCCCAGTTAGCTGTGAGTTCTGAATCATAGAACAGGGAATCTCGCGTGAAATCATTTGCATGTTTAACTCAGTGCATGAATACGTCACTTGATTTTCGAGTAATCTTATAAACTTCGAAAATAGAGCCAAAATGACGCAACATTAGGAAGTGATCCAGGTGAAGAATTAGCTCTAAACTATAGGGTAATTAGGACTAATGAGAACAATACACTCGGAGCACAATGAGATGTCCACATGAGGAACTTGCTACGTTTCCCAATGAGGAAGACGTGAACCAACAATTTCAACCCGGGGAGGTGGTAGGTCAACGCAAGTACGAGACATCCTCTCGTGGCAACTGGGACGCAGTACCATCGTTACAAAGAGATAATTTGAAAGAACTACTCACGTGAGTTCCTTCTGTCTGCTTGTCAGTTATCTGCAAAACAAATTTTTTAAATTATAAAATACGTAAATTATTTGTTTTGAAGGAATTGTTTGAAGAAATTTAAAATCATAAAAAGGGAAAAGAAATTTGAGAAGTATTTGTAATGTTAGGCAAGCCATAATGTTTTTTTAAAATTATCTTGGAGATGTTCACAGATGAACACGTGCTTTATTCTTTGTACTATTAACATGGCACTTCGGTCTTAATTGTCACAGTTTAGATAAACATAAGAAGTAACAGTTTTAAATACGTTTTTTCCAACATACAAAATTAATTTAAGTAACTATGTGAAAGAGTGGTCTGATTTTGAGTTTGTTCTCGTGTTTAATGCATGTTTTTTTTAATTTTTCGATTTTATTTAAATGTTTGATACATTTTTTGTTTTTCTATTTTATATGCCTGTAGATAGAAACGACACCTACTAAATTATTGTTTCGTTGAAACTTTTTCCTATGAAATTTATTTTTAAAATCAAGGAGTAATTAATTTGATAACTAATTCTAAATATAATCCGTTACGAAATAACTTTCTCAAATCCGAGAAATCAAGCATGCATCAATTAATTAAATAATTTACACAATTTGTGACCCATCAGAGGTTCACAACATTATTATAAATTTAAGACTTTTAGTAAAAAATCTCCACTCCTGTTTGTCCTGGAACAATGAATCAAAAATATAGTCCAAAATACTATACAGTGATTTGTTTTATTAGTATAATGTTGTTGGTGTTAAATACATACATACAAATATTCAAATGCCAGATGATAATCAAATTTTCTGATAAATACAAACTGGATTTTCTAGTAATGCTTAGTGAGAAATTTACGAAGTTAAGGAATGTTTCCAAGAAAACACTTTTAGATATTAGTTCTGAATCATGGTTCCCAGAGAGAATATTCAAGAATCTTAAGAGTTCATTAGTATAGTTCACAGTTCAAGGAGATCAGTGCTTTAGAGTTTTCTCGTGCACTAATTGCTGACCAAATGCACTACTAGTTTTGTACTATATATCATTACTTCAATAAATTCAGGTCTCATTCTTACCAGTATATTGACGAAAGAAGAAACGCGAGCAACGCCGGGTAATCAACTAGTATTAATGTATTTATTTAACCGGCGTTGCTGATTACCCAGCGTTACTCGAGATTTTTCTTAGGCTAATCTACTTTTACTCGGGAAAAAATAAAATCTATCAACATAATAAGATCAAAATACTTTTCCTTACTGGTTTTTAAAACATTTACAACATCTTAATAATACAAATTTAATACAAAACCGCCACACTGTATACACCATTGCCGCGCCGATCGAATTTTCGCTTCCGAGGCAAGACGCGGCTGCACCAATTCATTAAAATTCTTGTAGAATGTCAAAATTTTACCATTTAAAGACATTGTATATCTTAGATAAATGCACAAAACAAATAACCCATTAAATTTGATTATGACTAATTTTTTTTCCTTCTCAAGTTACTCTCTTAAATTAAAGTAGTTTAACACTCGTATTTTTAATAACGTTCTATAGATAATTTAGTTTAATTTTTGAAGATAGACATATGCTGTCGCGGACTTTGTTGTAGAACTCTTTGAGGTGCACAATATCGCCGTTCCTAGTTGTCACCCATTTCTAATCGTTTAGACAGCGCAAGCTATATATAACTCTCTTTGTCCCCATCTCTTCGAAATTTATTGTCAAAATCATTTTCTATCTTTCTTACCACGTATTCTTTCAATAACACGTATTTTTCCTATGTTCATCCTGGGCATCTAAACTACCTCCTTGCCAAATGAAGCTACGGCGTGGAGAAGAAAAATAATTTACGCCAGGAAAATGTGTTATTTTGCGACGCGCGTGAATGTTATTGATATGTCTAATACGTCATTCTCTTAAGTTTCAATCTTAGGTTTGGTTTGCAGCGACAACAGGGGTTGTTCTCCGCTCTTCTCTACCCTGGGCCATCTCCTACAGGTGGTGGAACGAGGGGCAGCCTAGCTCCTTCAACAACTGTCCAGCGTAGTCCAGCCTCGGTCTGCCTCTATGATTGCATCTGCCTCTATGTCCCTCCCTTGCACTGAACCTTCCAGTATGGTGGTGATGAATCTCCCGTGTCGGAGATTATGCAGATTTTCTTCTTTTCAAAGTATGCAGCAGCTTTTCACCGATTCACGAGACTACTTCTTCATCGGTGATTCTGTCGGTCCAGGGAATCTTCAACGTTCTATCAATGGTATCAAGTCTTTTCTTCATTGATATATCGACAGTCAAATAACACATGATTCGTTTTATTGGAAAAAATTTACGACAATTTTTTAAAAGACACCTAAATAATTTTTAGATATCAAGAATGACACTCCAGCGCTGCGGGGGATTTAACGTATTACCGACTTCCGCTTTCTACCCTATATATTTTGTAGAATGGAAAAGAATGTTCCAGGTAAGAACTATTTTTATCTATATTTTAGCGACGTTGTCCTCCCTGAGTGACTGACTCATTCATCAACATAGAGCAAGAACTAGGAATTAGGAACTTGAAATTTTCACAAAACGTTGCTTTTGTATTGTCCAATCACACGAAAGGGGATTGTTTGAACCTTGATTTTAAAAGTGAAGTAAGCTGAATGGGATTTTTTGAGTCTTTGCTGTATGTACTATATTTTTTGAACTAACTGAGATATTATTGTGATGTTCTATAAAAGTGTTGTCAATTTTAATACATAAAAGCAAATTTTTGGGGTTTTCTCTAATTTTTATGGGATGCCAAGAGTTAAATGTGTTTTCAAGTTTTTGTCGTTTGTGTTGGCGATATGATATATTCCTTCCACTATATCTTACGAACTAATTCAGTTATTCACTCGATTTTTCTGTATGAATATTACTAAATAAAATATCTAAAGGAAAAAATGTTCGGAATCTTAGATATTTTACTTCGTAATGGGTGAAAAGCTATGTATATACTCGTTACATTTTTTTGAGTGACTGAAATTAATAACTTTCTCTCTGCGTTGATTAAAGATATTAACTTGAAATATCTACAGGACGTTACATTTGTGTATCAGAGGCTAACTAAGGAAGGTTTTCCGAAATTCCAATTTCAAAGGTATTAATTAGGTAAAATGTGATTTTTGGAATTTTATCGAATATTACTATATTGTAAGAGTTAATTGAGGTATGATCTCGGTTTTCATATCTAAACGTTAATTTAAACATCTAAAAATGGTTTTCTGGGCTTTTTATTTTTGGTGCAATGGAGTAGACATGTTTCCGGGAGCCCGTCGTAAGCGATAACGACATGATATACTACGTTCGCTGTATTTCACGTATCGGATGAGTTATAATCTCTGTTTCTGTATGTAAGGTTTGTTAAATCAAATATCTAAAAACACTTTTTTAGAATTTCAGATATATCTATTTAAAATTCGCGGAAAAGAGTGAAAATATAAGGATAGTTTTCCTTAATGTCTGACACATTCATTCATGCTCAGAGAAAATTATTAAACGTAGAAATTTGAAATTTAGACCGGATACTTCTTATATTTTGTGAAATTGCACTAAGTAACATTTTTTTGAAAATCATTAAGAGGATAAAGAAGAGTGAAATGTGTTTGGTTTATTTTTCAAATTTTTGCTGAATACAACGAACTATTTATGAAAAAACTCGATTGATGAAATTCAATGTGCTGTTTAAATCAACAGTAAATTACAATGAAGATTAAACCACATCGTCACAACAAAAACTTCAGTGTGAAGTCAGGCAGGGTTAGTTGGTCTTCAATAAGCTGCGTTACTTTGAGTGACTGACTATCTACCTGACACATTCATTAAAGCTGTGCTTAATCTACTAAAGATACAAACATGAAATTTGAACAGTAGGGTTTCTTTTGCAATGTAAACAATCACTAAGAAATACTTTGTTTGAAATATCAACTTTTAAAACTAGGGTAAAATGTCAGCTCTTTCTATTTTTAATATAACTCGTGAACTGATTGAAATATCATCTCAGCTTTTATATATATCACAAAGTCTATATAATAAAAATACGTCTTGCAACCGTAATACTGATTGATACATCACTCTTCTCCAATGAGTTCCAAGATTAACTCTCTACATCATAATCTTTTAAGAGCGTTTATAGACAAGTAACTCCACTCACGTTTCTGTCAGGATTTTTGCATTCGTCGGATGATACATATATAGTGCAGAATCCTAGTAACATGTCATGAATGAAATTGCATAATATGCAAAACAGAAGAAATAAAAACAATGAAACAAGACACAAAAAAACACAAAACATTGTAGTTTTTCTATGTATTCCGATGTCTGCGAGTTTCATGTTCATTATTGTAGCCTACATTTCATTAGAAAAAGACGAGATACACATGATACACTCCGGTTGCGTCTTGTTTTCACATTCACACAATAATCGCTACATTTTATCGGATTCCACATTTATTAGTTGAATAATGGATTATATGTATGCACTTACTTAAGCCATACTAGCAAATATATTTTTAAGTAAAAATTTCCTTAAATATTTTACATCAAATATATTTCTTTTGTGTTGGGAGAATGTATTTGAGTGTTATTCTTTCCGAAAACAGGAAGAAGGAGCGGAGACAACTATGAAAAGAATTAATAACAGTTTTGGAGTTCATATGTGGAACTCAATCAGTAAGAAAGCTACCGTCTTCACCAACTCTCGCCAACCCTATGCCCAACTGGCTCGGCGTCTATGCCCATCCGTCGTGGTCGCACTCAATGGTACCATGTGATCTCTGTGTCTTCATCTACACATTTACCGACACTTAAAAGCTTGCCATGAGATGGAGAAAATGAAGCGATCTGAAGATATTAGAGCATTGGTTCCCATGTGCCAGTTAAACCACCTCAACTTTGGAAAACTACATTACAAAGAATCTCTCAAGAGTCTTTCGTCTCTGCGCCTCTGGGGGACCCTGCTCCTTTAGCTAGTTATTCTTGCAGTCAGAAAGTAGACGTGGTATATCTGCTTACGGGCAGTATTCAATGGCCCTATCAGTGCATAATTAACTCACTGTTCACTGCATAGTGATTTGTCGTCGTTTATTCCTTTTTTTTCTAGAGTAGAGTACTCAATTGTTACAAAAACACACACTAGAACAGAGAAGTTACTTTAACGCTGTTACTAAGTAGGAAAAGTTTTAAATGATTTTAGATAAGTTATCCTTTTCTGTTAGATTAATGGCAAATTAGATTTACCGTTTGTTTTTATCGTCAATTGTTCTTCTATGAAACAGTCTTTGCACTTAATTATAAATATTCTGTTAACTTAATAACGTGATGAGGTCCACTACTCGAGTTTACGTTCACGGGTTTAAGAGATCGGCTGGAAATGCATTAGTGATGGAGTTGCAGTGGGATGGGAGATTGTGTAGTACGTCAAGAAGGAAACCCGGAAGACATAAAAACAAACCCAATATTTTGTTTGTAAAAAAATCAATTGTTGCTAAAAAGAACCTATTTTAAAGCATTGTAAATTTTTGTATCCCGATGTAACAATGCGACGTTCATACAGTAAATATCAATTGTTAATCATCGTAATGAATAAACTAATAAAAGTTTGTTTTTATATTATAGTTAGAAATACAAATATTATAACATGTAAACAGAATTTTTGTCACTTTTTGAATTGAAAAAGATATTTTTTTGCAAGATAAAAAAGTCAGAACCCTAATTACTAAATATAAAGTGTACTTCTGAATGGTGTATGGTGTATATAATTACTGAATGGTGTATGGTCATGGTGAATTCTGACAGTTACTTAATGGTAAGGTTGATCATACACATTCATGAGTTGTGAAATTTGGTACTTAATTTTCCTTTTCTATTGAATTAAAAACCTTAACATGGAATGTAAATCATAGTTAATATCTTTTGTGGAAATGTTATGAATTTATTTGCGAATTGCTTAACTGGAGTTACTTGCCGCGGGTATTCCCAAAACGCAATTCGAGTTCAAAAGTGATGTGAGGAGGTTGTATACATTCGATAATACGTTGTATGATCAAGTAGGTTCTGATTCATCAAAACGTAATGATTCTCGCTCACCACCTGAAGGTACCACTGTCGTCGATCTGCAATTTTTGGATCCTCTATGTACAAATTATGGACAGCATGCACAACACGGAAGACGCGGAAGAGGTACCACAAACAATGACAACTGACGGGAAACCATGCGTTGCATGACGCGCTCCTTCGTCTAGCAGGACAGGCGTGATACCCTGAGAGATCGGTCGAGCTTCAACATCTCTACTCCGAGTTCGTCTCCGAACTCCAGGGCATTGCACAACAACCGGAGGAGCGACCATACGACCCTGCACAGAGAATGGTGCCAGCACGGGACATTGAAGCGCTTATACACACGAAACCCGCGCCGTGCAATGCGTCTGATTTGTGGTGCTAACTTGGTGCGTACCGAAATACCATGCGAGGTCATTGAGCAACACTACGTGCAATCTCTCTCACCACCACTGGAAGAAGAGGAGCAGTTCTTCGCCCAACGAGAGAGACCCGAAATAAGTGATGCCTCATTCTCCAGCGTGGAGGTTCTAAGAAGATTCTCCAGGGCGGAGAACACGTCCCCAGGCAGTGACGCTCACCTACGACCACCTCAGGACTATTGACCCGGAGGCACATGCCCTGACTGCACTCTTTAACGCCATCAGAGCTACAGGGCATTTTCCGGAAGAGTGGCGGCTCTCCCAAACTATTCTCCTAGGAAAAGGAGGTGACAAGGAAGACAAAGTACTGGAGGCCCATGTACCTCATGTCCACAATTTGCAAATTGTACGTGGGCGTGTGGGGCTCCCGCTTCACCGCGTGTGCTGAAACACATGATGTATACTCTCCTCAGAGGCTCCGCTCCATCCCTGGCAGCAACTCGACTCGCTCAAGAAGTTTCTCTTCCCCTCACTAACCTTTCCTCTTCGCATGCACTGCTTCACCAGAAAGCAGTTTCATGCGGTGGATGATACTCTTCACCCCTTCATTAATAACCTTCGTCTTCCCGAGAGAGCCACCAACTATTACATATATGGCTCCCGGGAAGCGAGTGTGATGGGCATCAACGAGCTGAGAAGAGAAATGGATTTATGGGCCATCGACGTGGCCTTCAAGCTATTCACGAGCAAAGACCGCCACGTCCGCGACATGGCCATCTCATGGCTCAAGAGCCAAGCAGCGCACTGCCAGGAGGCTGCTCTGGAAGAAGCTTCACCGGCGGCGTATCTCTCAGGTGAGAATAACGCCAGGCGCCCACCGACCGTCTGCTTTTGGATGCGGGCGCGCAAAACCAGCGCGCACGTTGGTGAGAAGTGGACCTTCGACGGAGTCGCACCAACCTTCGCGCTGCCCAGCGTCACTCCGGGGATCCCACTCATAGGTGCCCTCGACCGTGACATTGACGCCGATACCCCGCAGCGCAACGGTATTGTCGCAAAACAACGCTACACAATAATGCGCAGACTCAAGGAGTGGAACCAATGTTACCAAGACACTGCCTGGAGAGCGCTCGCCGACCAAGGAAGGACCGCACCCTGCCTCACCAGATGCGACATGTCCAGCCTCCGAGCCATCGACTATGGAAAAGGGCTTGACTGGCCAACGTGACGCTTCTTCCACAGCGCCCACATCAATGTGACCGGTGGGCTACAACACCGCCCCTACCTTGGCGGAAGGGATGAATCCGCCTGCCGATACAACTGTGTACACGCTGACGGTGCACCGCGTGCAGAGACACTAGTTCACGTGCTTTGCTTGTGCCCATTGGTCTTTACCATAGCAGCGCAAGTAAACAGACTTGTGAAAAAACGCTTCTCGTAAATTGCGAATATTACAATGATTAACACATAAGTGCCTAATAGCTGTGTTTAATTGGTAGATATATACGTTGGGTTTGTGTGATAAAGCGTGGCTTGGGCGTCTTGTCAGCCCACTTGGGGTGTCTCGGGAAAAAAGTATGTCTCCCTGTCGTGGCGTATGGCGTATACATTAGCGTTCTTTGCGAGGCGTTTCTCTTTGCGGCGAACTCTCAGTGGCTGACTCCGGTAAGATACTGGAAAATAGTATTAACATCTAGGTGCAGAACGGTAAGGATAACGACATTTTCCGATAGAAAGGTTGTAGCGGAAAGAGAAAACAGACAGGAGAGGCCATATTGTGGCTACTATTTATGGTTCCGACACACCGGGTGAGACCCGCTTTTGACTACTATCGCATGTACAACGTGAAGTAGTTAGCGTACGCTGAAGAATTACCCTGTTCCCATCTAGTTTATCTGTGAATTTTACAAAAAAACATTTGTAACTATTAACTGTGATGAAAATCCAAGGCATTCTGCAGACCTTTTTGCAAGGAGACTTCAGGCATTGTTTACCTGTTATGCTCTGAGGGTAGAGCGTAGTGCCCTTTGGCGGAGTCGGTTCCGGAACCAGAGGAAACGCGTGATTTTGATCTCGAACAGGCGGTGAAAGGTATTTTAAAAACTACGCAGAATGTTGTTGTGGACATACTATATACAACGCGTGTGGGGAATGTAATCCTTCGTGTTCCTGACGAAAGTACTATCCGTAACACAATAGCTTCAACAAGCTGCTTGACGGAGGTACCACTCAAACGGATACGACCACAACGTATTGTATATGAAGCTTAGGAAGTGAAGGAAGGGGACTTTATTACATCATTGAGGACTACAGTACACGTGGAAACAACAGAGGAAATAACTGTTATCCGTAAGATTGGTTTAACCAACTATGAAATCTCGTAATTGGGTCCTAGAAATGGATGAGGTCCTCTATCGTCGGCTGATGTCGGATGGGAGACTGCGGATCAATTATGTCTTACAGAGTAGCACTGTTTATAGAACCGTTGCGGTGTTGTAAGTGCCTTCGATACGGACATATGGCCCGTATGTGTCGAGACAAGCATGATACTTGCGGTCATTGTGGGACAGGGGGTATAAGTATGATACATGACCAAAAAGAAGGATGCAGTCGGGTGTGCGAATTGTTCACGTAAAGGGTGGGACGCAAATCATTCGGAGCGCAGTATGTTTACAGAATACCAGAGTACGAGGCAAATTGGTCAATAGCATCGATAATGGTAATTAACGTCCTTCAAAAATACGTACAAAAGGGGTATATTGGCATGATGGAGTTAATGGACTACGTTCAGAAGAATCGTGTGGATATATGCCTCCTCCAGGACCCGTATTTACGATATGGAAGGTTGATCAATGTACCTAAGCGTTATAGGTTGATCTACCGTCTCGGGGGAGGATCAGCCATTATCGTTGCGAATGACAGGATAAAAGTGCTTGAACATCATGAGTATACGTTCCGTCACGTGCAGGTGATAACAATAACGGAGGATGACTACACAGTGCTTCTAATAAACGTTTATGTGCAGTATGCCAGCCACACAAATGCAATACAAAACAGAGTCAACGTTTATGTCGGAGGAGATTTTAATGGTCGTTCACGTGTCTGGGGAGATACAGTTGATAATGTGCGAGGAAAAATGATCGTATAGATGATTTTTGATAATGACTTAAGCATAGTAAACATCGAGGGACTTGCTACCTTCCAAACCGTCAATGGCAGGTCGATAATCGACCTTACGCTACAGGGGCGAACTACGACAACAACAGCAATGGGGTGGTATTTAGAGCGACCACTACACAATCCACTTTACGATTGTACGTATAGGCAAGACAACTCGGAATTCTACGGCGGCTTATAATTATCGGAGGGTCAACTGGGAGAAATGTTTACAGTTGATAGGAAATAAAGGGGTCTATAATAGTGTAGTGGAAGAAACGAATATAGATGGTCGGGTATAAATGATGCAAAGCGACATAATTCAAATGGTGACGCCATTCTGTCGCTACCAACAGGGTGTGTATAGGGCTGGAAACCCATGGTCGACAGCAGAATGGCAGCTGCGAAGAAGCAGGCACGGAAGTCGCGGTGCATTTATCAACGGCATAGGGGTACGGCGGAGCATGAAATGGCGCGTCTGGCTTATACAACACTCCTGAAAGCGTACCGTCGTCTTGTACGGAAAGCGAAATATGACTATTGGTTAGCGTTTATTGAGGAGTATCCAACGGAACATGAGGGGTATTCCCTATTTAATTGGCCGTGACTGATTAATGTATAAATTGGTATGAAAAAGCATTAAGGATCATTCGAATTATACTTGAGATTAGACATTCACGGGAGAGAAGTTGGTAGACGGAGTTTTGCACTGTGCAAATAATTGTGATATTGAACGGCGGGAATATGCTTTTCAAACATTACCAGAAGATGACAAGATAACCATAACAGAGGTTAAGAAGGTGATAGGGATCTTAAAGGTCGAAAAAAGACCCAGTCACGACCAAATAACGCCTGATATGATCTCACGTATGAAAAACCGGTATGTGGACGAAATAACAGACATCTTTAACCTCTGGAATGGATGTGGATATTTCCCGCACGCCTAGAAAATGGTGAGTTGCAGTTGTTTCGTAAACCAGGAAACCGCGACCCTCAATTGGTATCATCGTATCGATCAATAACGTTGTTACCGGTAATTGGCAAACTATTCGACAAAATTTTGGAACGCGGGCTACAAGCAGCCGTAACAGGTCACTTAAGTGACAACCAATATGGCTTTGTCAAAGGGAAAGTGACAGAAGGTGCATTACTATATCTAAAGGAGTCAGTGCAGTCTGTATTTAGTAAGTACAAATTATTACTATTTCTCGATTACAAACGAGCGTTTGATGGTGGTAATTGGAAAATGATATTAGAGGAGTTGCGAAAGAAGGGAGTACCAGATACAACACTAAGATTACTCGCTGATTAACTACGGGATCGTTATGTGGTCCTAGAGATGGGGACAGAAATACTTTATCGTCAACTTCTGAAAGGCTGTCCGCAAGGAAGTCACGTAGGCCCGTTGCTTTGAAATGTGATTTTAAATGCAGTCCTTGATAAATTTGATGCGGAAGGTATTAAGTACACAGCTTATGCTGGTGATCTGGTTGTGTATGTTTATGACAATAGTAGAAACGAGATAGAACAAAGCGGAGGACAGGTACTGAACAAATTGGTCCAATATAACGCTGTTGTGGATTTAGAGATCTCACAGGAGAAAACAGTCGGGATGGTAATCGGGATGCGTCACCGAAGATCACGGAGAGACCCAATTGTGCAAGCGGGAGACTGGTGATTGCGCATAGCATTACCAGGGTAATGTACTTGGGAGTGCTGGTCGACGAAAAGTTAACATACGTACAGAATCTCGACTATTTGCGAACAAAGATTATAAAACTGGGTTGCGTAGGATTGGGATTACGAAACAAAATATACCACGGCAAAAAGGAACTATATAGGGGCCCGATCGAACCAATCCTAACATATGGCAGTGCGTTGTGGGTTGCACGTGTGAAGACCAGACATTTCGAAAGGAAGCTGTCGAGTATCCGGCGCATGAGCCTTGTATACTGGTATGGCGGGTATCGATGCATAGCCACGAAATCGATGCTGGTTCTACTGGGCAAATTGTCTATCGACCTAAGAGTAGACGAGCACATTTATCGCTATTGAGTTAGGAGCAAAAATACAGTTACAATAGACAGGATACAGTCTTTGACATTATCCACTAACGGTTGGTAGAAAATACTGCGTGATAAACTATGGGAAAGCTGGCAGATCCGGTGGAATGCGCACGAACAGGTACGGATCTGCATGCCCTCATTCCGAACGTTAATTTTTCAAATAGAAAGAAGAAATGATTTAAACCACAGCCATCATTGATATTTGCGATGACAGGACACGAGAACTTCAACAAGTACCGGTTTACAAGGGGTTTGCGTCAAGAACCTGACTATTTGTGGCCAAGGAGAAGAGACTGTGGTACACGTATTGTTTGGCTGCAGCCTTTACGACCAGGAAAGGGGGGAATGGTACAGTGCACTGCGACGACAAGGATTCTACGTGTGGACAGATTTCTCCAGATTAATAAGTACACAAAATCTTCGCTGCAACGGCAGAATTTGTAGCAAAAATATCGGAAATAAGACATATAATAGTAATAACTAGAGAGTAGAATGAATCGACCGCGTAATGGTTAGAAAACAGAAATAACACTAGGAACATTGAAAATGACCTAACTCAAATAACATAGAAACAAAGATAAACATTGGATGAGAGGTACAATCATTAGATTACAGTGAGTGACAATCGTTATTGTGGCAAAACCCCGGTAGTCACTTTTTAGTGGCGGCACGGGAAATGAATGAAAATGAAAGAAAAGTGCCCGTCTCACTCGGCGCTGTGGCAGCTGCGCCACAACAAAGTCGTGGCCGCAATCAAGGAGGCGGCCATGAAGAGTGACCACACAGTTCTAGCCGAGAACCGTTTTGTGGCTGGATGCCGCCCTGACCTCGTCGACTGTCTTCGAAGTGTCGGTACCATTCGCCAACTACCCGGCGAAACTTGGTGAAGTGCGCAACAACAAAACTAATAAATACCAACATTTGGTGGCGTACTTCACCGCGTATGGAAACTGGGAGGTCACCATCACACCCATCATCGTGCGTGCACTGGGAGAGTGACCACAAGACAACTGGTGACACCTCAAAGACATCGACCCGGATACGAGACTTCGACGCACTCTAGCGGAGGCGGCGATCCCCGACGTGCTCATGGGGTCCCGGAGCATATTCTTCCGCCACACCGGGAGAGACGAGCTTATGGCACTGGAGTACCGGAGGGGAGAAGTTAATTAGTCAAAAAACATTTGCTTTGATTGCACGAAGCTGTCGAAAGAGTCGATATGAGCAGCAGTTTCCACACCTTCCTTGCATACACAAGTTTCATTATCAATTTTTCCGATTCTTTCAGGAAATGTAACACAAGAAAGTAATTCGTTACTTTTAAATAACATAAAAAATTTGATGAATTAAGTATTACGAAATTTGTGTATAGCTCATTCAACTTTCTTTTTGGGGCTATTATCATTCAATATATTTTTCATTATACAATTATACATTATTATTATTCAATTTATTTTTCGTTATACAACTCGTGGAAGTAGTGTGATATAAAACGAACACGTAATTGATTGATAAACCTTCTTAGGAAATGAGGCGAAAACTTAAGAACACATCGTAATAAACAAAAATATTTCTTTACGTCAGTATCAAAATATTGCCTATACTTCGTATACAACGAAAATAAATAATTACCAGAGCGAACTCGAGCAGAAACAATGGACGTTCGTGTGCGAGGCTTCGCGACGTCTGGTCCTCTCGCCAGCGGCGCGAGTGGACACATATTTCTCCTCGCGTAGATGAATTGTCCATGTACGTGTTTCCGAGCACACAAATACTCTGCGAATTTATGAACTGCAGTGTCGTGACGTTGAGTGCTACATTCAGCCATCAAGGTCGAGTGAAGGAATATGCAAGGATTGCATCATGGTGAGATCCATCCGCTTCTATGCTTGTAAAACCGTGATCCATTAACAGCATATAATCCAGCTGTAACGATAAAATAATCATTCTATGAACTAACTGACGTTACTTACGTCGTATAGAGTTGCCATTAATACAGAAAATTCAATTAACGCCCTGAGTGACCTGTACAAATGTTTTGATGGGGAAAAATACTCAGTGTGAATGCATTGGGGGAGTGGTTCTTTCAAAATTGTGTGTTTAATTTCCATGTGTTTCTTTTGGTGAATACATGAAAATTATTTCATATTCAGTTCTTGTATTCCATGAATAGGGAATCTAGACTTGTTGGCCCAATAGGTTGTAATTTTCACGAACCTACGCGCTGACTGAAATTGATTAATTAAATAATAAATAAATAGTATTTGACAGGTTACAGTATATATGATCCTGATAGAAAACGTTGTATTTTGTAAAAATTATTTTTAAAAAATTTAGATTGATCTAGATATACGTAACTTATCATTTCGAATAATGTTATGTAGACAAAACTGATATAAATAACTTTCTAAATAAATAAACTATTCCAACAACTATGTGTCTCAATTTATAGATAATCAATTTCCAGGCAGAATTACGGGAAGAATCTTCTCATAAATGAGATTTACAACTCTTCATTCAATTACATTTATTTAGTATTGCTCCTTGCCAATATTTCGAGGTTATGGGCTAACTCTTGTTCAGGGCTAACGAAAACCACAATAACAGATACTAACCAAATTCTACAGTAACATATATATTCTATCATACTAATCTCAATATCACACTCACATATTAGACCAAACATTATACATTAAAAACAGTTATGACAATGTTAAAGCCATTATTACCAATTTCATAGTTTAAATTCTATCAATTATATAGCAACACAAAACCAAAATCTTTAAAACATACCTGTGGATTGTCAGTAGTATACATAAAAAAATGAAATCTAATTCTATTAAATTTTCGTTTCGAATTATTTATTTATCATCAATCCCCATCAACGGAGCAAGGGCCTCTCCTATTTAGGAATTTAGGAGGGTTGAAGATAATTCCCACGAGTTTTCAAGATGAAATGATTATGAGTGAATGATAGGCAGGGGAAACTGGAGTCACCCCGAGAAAACCTGCCGCGAACACTGACCTCGAATTCTACTTGGATCGAACCGGGTTTGAACCAGAGTCCCCAGAGGTAGAAGGCAAGCGCTTTAGGCACTACGCCACGGGTCTGCACGTTTCGAATTATATTTATATCAAATGTTTGGTTTTTTTTACTTTTGACAAAATAAACCTTATTAATCATACGGTGTACAATAGTGATTTTAAACTCAACTACTTTTTAATTTATTTATTTATTCTATGAATATACGGTAATACTATAATTCTGTAATATTCATTTGATTTTCAATACTTACTTTTTCATTAGTTAGTTCATTATTTACTTTCTTCCAATAAACGTTTTTAATAGTTTTGTTTATTTAATTTATTTAATAATCATTCATTAGCAGTATTCTTTCAATTTTTTTATATTTTTATAACGTTATATTTCTATGTATTATTGTATATTTTTATAACTTTATTTTTATAACTATTTATATTTTTATGTGTAAATTATAAAAATCAGTGTAAAATAAGAGTGGCATTAGTCATCACTGTAAATTTAATGAACATGTTATGAATTTTGAAAAGACTAGAAGTTTAGATAAGGAAGAAAATCTTTTTAAAAGACTAATTCTAGAGAATTTTTATATAAAAACCAATGAGAATGTAAATATACAGTTAGAAAATGATGTATTTACGAAAGACTATGACAGTTTATTCTTCTTACTGAAAAAGTAGATGTTAAGAAACACTCAGTTGCGTTGTCAGTACTGCCGGGTTATGCTTTTTTTTCTTCATAGATGTGTTAATATGAAATAGTCTTTAGTAACTGTTGACAGAGAAGATTGCAGTTGATGAACCTTCCAATTCTTCAGATTTTAACGAAAATATAATGGAACTAGATTTTATCTAATTTTTTGTGTTTACTACCGACAATCCACAGGTATGTTTTAAAGACTTTGGTTTCTTCAGTATCTTTCTTCAGAACCGACTTACTTACTGCATATATTACTTACTGTATATATACTGTACGTATGGAGTTGGCGGCGATACCCGACCGGGTCTCTTGATATTCATCGTTTTATTTCTGTGAATAGTCAGTTCTCTGTTACTAATTTTTTATTCGCCTCGTGATTCAAAATCTCAAGCATTTTGTCCAACTGGGCAGTAAGCCAAGAATTTTACGGTTACGGTATGTCCTCTATAATTATTTTAAACTTTGTTTTAAATTACACATTTAATTCGATTTGTCTCAAATTTCAACTTTTATCTTCAGCTATTCTGTTTCTCACCAAATTACAAAAATCATACAAAACGTCTTATTCTATTATTTTCTTTCTCTTTTTTTTTTTTTTTTTTTTTTTTTTTNCAAAGAGCAAAATGCATCTTCATTCATATTTTTATTGCTAGTGAACGGGTCTTTATTATACTTCATTTAGAAGCTACATAATATTCTCTTCATCTCGTGAAAAGTGGATATTTCTATGGTATTGCATTGTACTGGGTATTTGAATTGGCGTATCGACTCACCAGGGGCCTGGGGTACCAACCACAACATCCGATTTGGAGGGAACCAATAGAAACGCTTCGGTCGAGAGATAACGCGACTCGTATTTCCCACACTTCGCTTATCAGACTACTCTTATTTCATTTTGTTCTGAAGACACGTCGCTCTAATCGAAGAGACCGGTCTCGCTGAGAGCTCTCTGTCGCTGTGTGTGAAAGCATTCATGGATAATATAAAATATTATATTAATGTTAAAATGAAAGGAGCGACTTGTCCCCGAGACGTACAAAACCATTGCACATACTTTCTCATACACGTTTCTCCGTCTACAGCATAGCGTGAGAAAAAATTATACAGTGAAAGGGTCATTTCTTGCGTGATCCTGTATATTTTGGTCGTCTTCCAGTGCTGTATTCATGCTCAAAGTCGCCAGATAAACTTATTACTGTCTTTTATTTGAAATTTGAAAGTAAAATAAATATTCAGAATATTATTTCAAAACATATAATATAAATATCGTAAAAGTAATTTCGTTGTAGACAGCAGTTGATGTATTTTCGTATCTGCAATGCGTTTGCTGTCCTATGTATTTTATCATTATTATATCTCTCATTTCAGTTTACGAAAAGTATATTCGTCTGCTTGGTCCATTTACAATACTAAATATTATTCAAGCTTCTTGAAATAGTAAACTCAAGTGTAGCAGACATAAATTATTTTACTGTGTTCATGCCAAACTTTCAAGCGAAATACCACTAATGCGGATGTAATGCATACTAATTGTACTTAACGTACAGGACATTTAAGAACAATCGTTGGAGCCATTTTTGAGAAACATTCAAAAGAGTACTTTGACCTTCATGTGAAGTACCCTTTGTTTCATAGTAAAATAAATCAGAGCACGTACATCGATAACAAGTAAATTCTACCGTAAATACGAAATGCGAATTAAATTGATTCATCCATTACTCAGATTCGCTTTTAAAATTCTCAGAATAACTGCGCACAGACGGACGGACGTTATGTCAAAAACCACAATTTCAGAATCAGGGATCGCCAAAACGGATATTTCCGTCGAAATCTCAATTTCGAATTTATTACGAATACATACTTTCTGTATACTACGTATATGAGAAAGTAAAACAACTTACTAAAAATCTAATAGAACTCAACACAGTAGGGAAGTTTCAAAATATTCAGTAATTTGGTCTGTACAACTACCTTTTAATTATCAAAATTATACGATATTAACAATTTTTGAACATAGATGAAAGATAATCCTACTGCTGGCCTTATTTTATTACATTAAATATTTTTAATTAAAATTAACTGTTTTGGAACAAAAAATATTGAATCAATCATGTTAAGTATTTTGGAAGGTCGTTATCTATCAATAATTATTGAAAAAAATACACGTAAGAGTGCATTTTAAAAGGAAATTATATTTCAATTAAATAATTATGTAAGTATTCTACTATTAACGTCCATATGATAAATAAACATCTTACGAACTTTTTACGGACGATTACAATATATGTTGTTCTTATTAAAATACACAACTCGTGGTTTGAGTCATTAGGTGATAAATGGTAACAAGAAACATGAACGTACCAACTTATTTTAATAATCACAATATATATCGTAGTCGTCCGTAAAAAGGTCGAAAGTTTTTATTTCTTACGTAAGTATATGTCACTATTACTGTATAATCGCATTTATGTACAGTAGGTCAATTTCTAGTATTTATAAATACTAGTATTTATTATACGAAAATAGACACCGTGGTGTTTACTGCACAGAAAACAGTAAATATTACTTTCAACATTTTCATTACTAATAGTTATGTGTTTTACAATAAAAGTATTGTGTAGGTAGCTGGCATTGATGCTTTGTACATACAAGACATACGCGAAACATGCCTAATATCGTCCTGTAGTGACCGGATTCTTTCCTCCCCTACTACTTCCGCTGTCGCTGCGCTTCGTGACATTGCTCGAGCGGAGCGAAGCGATTCTTGGGTGGAGATGTCGCAACGCTCTGCTAGTAAGTCGCAGGTTTGACTTAGAACTTTGATATTTCTGTATTTTCTTGGAAACACGCAAATCATTTTAATCCGTAAGAAAGTATGTAGAGAAAAATATCTGAGTGGTTGATTACATTTAAGTTCTTCAATCACGACAAGTTACTTTATGTTACTTTATGTGTATTTTTTGAGAACGAAAGAAGAAAAAATTAGTCTTTTTGAGAAAGTTGTCGATATTTAACTAAATCAATGTATAATACTAAAGTACAACAATAAAGTAACCCAATGTTACTTTACCTTTTTTATTTTTGAGCCCTAATACCATCATCACTCGAAATCACCATCTGGCTGCAGTACTCTTGCCTATTTTTTTAAAACACAATAGGTCTTTATCAGGCATTTAAGTAAATATTAGACAGAACTGTGCTAGGGAAGGCTTAATTGCGCAATTTATCATTGAAACTGTAGGTAAAAGTTCTTAATTGCTAGTGGACAATAATGGGAAGGAAACAAGGTTGATAAACTTGTAAAAACATTTTAAGGGTGTTTTGAAGTGTTCCATAGTATATGTTTATCATTCAATGAAAAGGAAGTTAAAATATTACAGTTAGCTCAGCTTTAAGTTAGTATTGTATGAATGAAATGGGTAGAGTGAAATTAGAATGTTTTTGTTTATTCTAAAGCTGAGCCCTCTTCAATTGTTATTCTTCCCTTTTTTGGAATGGATCCTTACTCAATTCAGTATGGAATCCAAATCAAGTTCACAGTTAAAAATTCGTTGTTTTTTTAAGATGAAATGCCAAATAAAGTGTGGATGGAATGTAATAATTCATCATGTTACAAGAAAGTTTTTAACTATATTTTTCACATTGATGACAGTGACCATGCTGCATATTTAATGGTTCTTGATTTGATATAACAATGTTTACTTGTGCAATTTTCACTGTGCGTGACTCCATCAGGAATCGCATATTTCACTAAATTCCTAAAGCTACTGGATTTGTGTTATTATAGGGATGAACCTATACTGAAGCTATGGAATCTATTCTTATAATTTATGAAATAATAGTTTGAGTGCCTTGTGTATATTTTAATGTTGCTTTCTCTCATTAACGCTTAAAGAATTTGCAGAATTTTCTCAGTGATGTATTTCACCTCGCAAGTGTCTGCCTTCTAGATTTCTACATAGGCTCAAGAAGGCTTATTTTACTTGGAGCTAATTAACCTCGTAGTATCCATGTATAATGGTGCACATTCATGAAATCCTCTTCCATTTCTTCTTGAGAAAGTGTGCTCTCTAGTCTTTCGCGGTAGAAGTGAGCGCAGAGGATTTCACATGTAGTCTCCAACAGCGGCGACGACTCCTGGACAGACAAGACGCGCGATCTGTGCGAAGGGCTGTCTGGACGAAGTGCCAATGGTTGCATCCGCACTCAACTTATTCCACGAATGCACCGCTAGACTACTGGTGACCGCTGCCATGACATTATCGGCGGCTCGTTCCTCGAACAGATCCCACCAGCGCTCGAACGCCACTGGATAAACGGCGGAAGGAGACAGCACCGTGAAGCCTCCGCAACGCTCCACCGTCATCTCGGACACCTGCCACGGAAAAATGAATTCCAGTTATAAAGCAAACATTGGCTATATTGGTAGTGTAGTAAAGACGAAAAAATAACAAAATCCAAAGTTGATTTTAGAGAACCTAGACGCTAGAGACAAAATAAAATAGAGTACACATAACATTGATGATAGTTTTTTTCCCTTGAAGGAGGCTAAATTCGATAGTAACTTTTATAATTGAATCTAGGATGTCACATTGCTCGAAAGCAACTCGTACACTTTTTGTAAAAGACAAGTGGAACATCTCACCTTGGACGTGCCGCAGAGAACAGTGATAGCGGCGACAGCAGCGTCCGCCTCACTGTGGAGTCCCGCAGCCAGTTGAAGACGCCTGGTCTCTAGTAGCGTGGCATTGGCGAAGCGTCGACCCACACCACTCCAAGACATGTCGAGTGCCACGGCCGATAGACGCCCTGACCATTCCGTCGACACGAAATCGCGTTCGTCTTCTAAGGACCTGCACACATAGAATGCACTTAAAACTGACGAACATTAGATGGCACGTTACAATGTGTAGAGAAAGTTCATTTTATTAGGGTTTTTGCGTTGCGTACCTGCGAGTGAGCGTATACGCTATTGTCATGCCAGTTGCTTCTGTACATGCTCGGAAGTTAGTGGTATACTAACGCACTTAGCACAATACTTGGCAACGCTGCCGTTGTTAACGTATGATGTTAGTGGTACGGTAGTGAGTGAGGGTTCTGGGCTGGATTTGATATGTAGACACGTGCTGGTGTGAGCCGTACAGTTTACAAAGGAATAAATTCTATACATTGTATACGACAGGAAATATCTTTGGACTGCCACACCTTTCAATCGAATACTGATGAAAACAAATCTCAGTTGAATAAATATACTACCAATGTCGTTATGATTCAGTTCAGGACACCGGGGGGTGGGGCACGTGCCCTTTAAGAGAGTTGCTTCTCCAAAATAACCTACTATGTTCACTCTGGAGCAATTGATAAAGTGTTTTTACATTTCTTATAACTTTTTACATTTTTTGTGTTGTTGTTTTTTGAAAAGTTTGATAAATTTCAGTAATTTGTAGTTACAAAATACCACATGCAGGGTTCTAATGAGAAGTGAAACAAAAAATATTATCCCCTCTTAACTCCTGAAACTTAATAATAGTGCTTCTTCTATGAAGATTGAGGATTAATTACGCGGAAGAAAGTCTAACACAAAGATTCGTTACTTGACGATATGTTATTTTGAAAATATCACTATTTAGAAACAAACTTCTATTTGTCAATGGATAATCGGCATTATAGGTATACAAGCAGGATTGTTTTTAAATATAAGTTTACTCAGTTAATATTGCAGCACATTGATAAATATTTTTTTCATTTCTAACAGATTTTTCATTAAAAAATATTGCATTTTGTCACGAAAACTAGATACTTAGAACAATCACATTTGTTAAATTAATTTGCAATAATATGAAACTAAATACATATATTCATACAAATAAAATTAACACGAGCTTCACTGAAATAAAAATGTATTTAATGAAATAAAATAAGATTTTCATGAGTTTCAGTGTAAATGAAAAAATAAATGACATTTTGTTACCACCATCTTCGCCATTTAAAATTTTGTTCATTTTTCAAATAGACTTTCTATCCGTAATTTTAGAGAAAAAACTCAGTTTACAAAATTTTAAGAAGTTCGGATCGTGTTATCTATTTTTTGGCCGATCTTTCAGTGCGTCTTAATTCCGATTCCGAAGCTTTGAGGTGAGGTGAATAAGACTCAATAGAAGCACGTTTTCACGAGTATGGACAGTACTCTAAATGAAAATTAATAAAAAGAAATAATTGAAAACGCAGCTATTAGAAAAACAATGCTTCCGTACAACACTGGGTTCATTCAGATAGTATTTTATAAATCTCGCTATGCAATATTCTAAAGAAGGCATTAACACAAATATTATCCACCAACTTACAAAATATTACAAAAAAACTTCATATTAAGAATATACTACAAATAAAAATTTTGAAATTTGGTTTTTAAGTGGTATTAAATGTTTATGGCAGCTGGATTTATTTGTGAAATAATACAGGGCCTTCCAACTGGCGACTACGGGGCATTTGCGGTCCGCTAAATTTTTTTACCATCCTTGAATTATAGTACATTGTACATCAAATGTGGGGGTCCCAACTTTGTCTTATAAATTTATGCAGTCGCAATTAATATTTGATATGGCATGTCCGGTGACAGAAAATAGAATTACCGCGTCATACATACATTACAAAATGAAAACATTTCATTGTAATATAAAATATTAAAAATACTTTTTTTAAATAAAATATATACACCTAGAAATAAGACATAAATTTGTTGATGAGAATCAAAATATCGCGATGCAAACAAATATTAGTTTTATTCGTCGGACGACATTTTGCCTAACCCCATCCCGCACCTTACCGATCGATGAAAAGTATAGAGAGATAAGATGGACATCGCTGATTCAATCAATCTATCACAAATCTATTTAAATAAGGTGATAAAATAAGAAAAAGGTATAGTTGGACATCAAAAAACTAAAACAACATTATGTTTGAAATTCTTTATTTAAACCCTGTGACAAACCTCTATAGTCGTATGTGCATTAACGTAATTTATTTCACGTTAATTAGCCAATTAAAATATTGATACAAATCATAAATTTTCGTACAAAAGAAAGAAATTCAATGAAATAACGTAATTTATTATAATCGAAATAATACTTTTTATAGTAATCATAAGTAGTTAAGGCTGCTGTATCCGAGAAACATACATTGTTTTTAGGTATAACATATGAAGCGAGAGAGGAAATGATATTTTCATCGTTGACGGATACAAATTCAAATTCCACAAGATGTTGCGAGATGGATTTCAGCGCTGGACCTGTTGCCAAACATGTGTTGCATAAAAGTTCACCCAGGTCCTATTGACCCAGTTAACTATTGTCCAATGTTTGGGCAACCATAATCACATTAAAACAGACCAGAATGTCGTTAATAGACCGACATTGTGAAGGGGAATGCAGATATTTGCAATAAGCCGATGACACTTCTATACTCGGAACTATGAGAAGTGGATGCGCAAACGCTTACGACTAGAGACTTCAATGTAGTGAAGAGGAGTATTCGTAATGCTCGTTCATCCGCTCTTCCTAATTTTCCAAATAACATTAAGTAAACTCACAATGTTTAGATAAGTTGGACATACGTACGAATACTTGAGAATTTATGTCCGTTAATGATTACTTACTTTCCACTGTGATTTTCAACCGACACTCAAATGAAAGTTCTTTGTGAATGAACTTGCGTTTACGTAGATGAGACTTTTTTCAGTTGTCCGAAGCACTTTTACCCATTATTTACAATTCATAGGTAAATGGTGAGAACATGTAACTTGTTTTTTACCTGGCGATGAGACTCAAATTTATGTTCAAACCTTCAAACACATTGTGCATTGTTGCACTACGAAGGTTTGTCCCAGAGAAATATTTCTCGAATATAGAATTCGTGCAGCAGCCCGGTACGTATGGCCGTGTCTGCGGATTAAAGGAAGTCGTTTTCACCTCGGTCGGTGGATGAAAACTCTAAATTTTGGTTTGGCAAATGAATACAAAATTGATTCGGAGAAAAGAGTAAGTTGTTAAAATATACGGCCATTCATATGGCCATACAGGCCATATATGACCTCTTATATGGTCATTCAGTCTAGATATGAACAATTGAAATTATTTACCACTTACGTTTTTGAAACTTATATTTCTTCAGAAGTGATATTTTTTCAAGTGTTTGGACAGAGCTCTCTCCTTCAACAACAAAAAGTTGAGGGATTCCACTAAAAATTGAACAGCATGTTTTGTAACACTCATAGTCATTTACAACTTTATTAACATTACTCGCTTTGCTCACTGGAGATTTTACCCTCAGACCCCCATATAAAGGGCTACCCGTGCTAAGCCATCTAGAGCAAAAATCCTTATCGCTACATTAAAATGATTCACTGCATAGACCATCGAACGCAGAGTGTATCCGGTGAAACTTAATCTCAAACCAGAAAATAGGTTTTGGCTGCACCGTATAATTCATAACAATAAAATTATACAGAAAAATGCCTGATTTATTCTATGTATTTACTATCATGAATAATTTTCAAATAAAAATATGTATACATCAGATCTGTTTCTCGTAAACATTCTAAACTATTTTTCTCTAAATTGTTGGTATATGCATATACCAACGTTACCGATGTATTTTTTATTGAAATAAATTGTGCTTACTATTTGTGTTTTGCCACTGCACTATACATTGATTTAATTATTACCTATTAATGAAACACCCTAATCTCTTTCTTGCATTTATCGTACGCAACATAGGGTTCTAATGACCTTGCCGTTGACGAGCCCTAAAACAAACACGCACGCAACGTAATTTGTCGAAGCAGGATCTTTGTCCTTTCAAAAAATATCAATGTAAATTTTGAGTCATGTTTTACATTCGTTCCCTGTTAATTGGCAATTAAGCACTAAACTAACACGCGTACGAAATGAAAGAATAAATCGATACAAATTCTCGACAAATACTCAACATTATTTTATTGAATAATGACATTTTGTTCCTTGAGTGGTAATGCTCATGGCTAATTGTATTCAAGGAGTAAACAAATGGGCCATCTGCATGCAAAAGATACAAGGAGTAAAACAACTACTAACTTATAATGATACGTAAGAAAGAGAGATTACTGATATAATTACTATTTCACGAGAAGCGTTAAAACTTGAACAACTTCTGTATCGTAAAGAGACTTAAAATTACATAAATAAAGAAAATATACTCACAGTATTTCGCTGAATGTCTTTGCAATGTACATGAAATGCAAATACGGTCCATTGTTGGACGTATTGTAAGAGATTCAGAAATACTGAATTTTATTAGAAAAATTAATAAATACGTTTAAAGTAGAACATTGTCGAGAACTATACAATTAAGCTACTATTCTTTTACTTGGTAATAATTATTGTTCCTTGCCTAAACCGCAATTCTTAAAGAACGTAAACTTTTGAAATAAATCAATAAATCGATTCAAATTTTCACCGCCTACTGAACACATGAATTGGTTTATTGAAATGCCTTGTTGAAAAGAAACCACTATGTAATTTATATTAGTTTTTGCACCTTTAAAGATAGAAAAAACTAATTTCAATCTCAATACTACAAAAAAATCAAAGTGAGTAATATCAAACATGTCTAGGAAAATGATACATTCTTAAGTATCTCAGGTTTTCAAAAACCCAGTTTGGCAAAGTAAATAATAAACATCTTTGCAACGTAAATAAAACACAAATACACACCTGATCTAATCAATCACAATCACACGACATATTAATGAATAAAAGTTATTTTAACGAATAAAACTTCACTACGATTACGTTTGACAACATATCATTGTTATTCTTCAAGTATGTTTTCAAATATCCACTTTTGTCATTTCATTTGCACTGAGACACAAAACTATTAAACACGTATGAACTGATTGTAAAACAGAAGCTCACAATACTCCAGCGCGTCTATAAAACCTTAAGTAACTTGCACAATTCTCGTTACATCCGCATACGATTTGTTCTGACGTTCGCTGCCATACTACTTTTTCGTAATCGAAATGGCTTTGGCTTGTTCATGGCACATACGTAAACTGATGCTCGTCAGTTTCGCGTAATATTAATTCCTCGAAAAATGTACTTTAAACATAAAATTCTCGAATTTTTGGAATTTTGTCATACATTGCTATTCTATAGCTATGAGTATACCAAATTTCATGTTTCTACGGCTAGTAGAAGAATAGTATAATTCTGATAGATACTGCCGCGTAGATACAGGCAGCGGCACCCGCGTTGCCAAGCGAATGACGCGCCACGCCGAATTAGTGAATCAGTAGCAGGCTAAAGAAACAGGATAGGTCATAAAGGTTTGAAGTTTGAAGTTGTAGTAATTTACGGATATTTCGTCCAGACAGCGCCATCAGCCATATATTTATGTTTGCGCTCAATAGACGGCTACAGGACCGTTTTCACCCAGCTCCTATTGCTCTTATTGGCTGCTAATATTCGCCGCCTTTGTAATATACTGCTGTGCGCTGTTGTGGACGTTGTCTACGTTGGCTGAGTAATTTTTTGTAATTTGCAGTATGTATGTTATTAAAAGTTCACGACATGTCGCGTTTTTTCGTGTTTTGTGTTCCGGGATGCTTCAATAAGCTAGGAGACACCCCGCGCGTGACTTTCCAAATCATTCCTAAGGCACCAGAAAAGTAAGTAATTCTTTGTTGCCTTAACGCCACTGCCTACATGGGCAGACGTACATAGCCCAGACGCTTTGCTGCGATTATTGTTGCTTATTTATGAGTGTTACATATTCTGTTGTTTATTTATTTATAATAATAATATTTTATTGAATCACATAGATCATAACAATGATGTATGGCGAGTCATAGTACTAACAAAAAAAAAAGATAAATTTTACAAATATGAATAACAACAATATAATAATTTTGATACATTTAACAATATTAATTGAACTTAGGCTAAGTAGAAGTTAATATAAAAATACAATTATTGTCTATAACAGAATATTAATATTTATTTAGGTTAGGGTTATTAATAATAAATTTATTGTCAAAAAACAGTACAGACTGCGTATGACCACGTGGAGGACAATAAACTAATTTACTCTCCGGAAGCAAGCAAGGGACCATCCCATCAATTCCGATCAAGGGCCCTAAGGCAGAG
>NNCF01126214.1:59601-69918 GCA_002313205.1 Laupala kohalensis
ATTCGGAATGCGTAACACAATTTGCTTAATTGGAAATTAAGATTGTCAACGTTACAATTCCACTTGAGGTTGTCTTGAATATAAAGACCTAATAATTTTTTTTCGTAAGAGTTTTAATTGCGTTCCGTTTAAAGAAAGAGAAACCTGGGGTGAAGATTTTGTGATACTATTGTGAAATGACATACACATTGTTTTGTCAGTGTTTACAATGAGACGATTTACATGGAACCAAGTCGAAAGCGTAGAGAATAATTTTTGACCGTTGGAGTATTTACATAGTACATTAGTGTCATCAGCAAATAAAACCATTTTGCAATCTGATGTGGATGATGACATGTCGCCCACATACAATAAAAAGAGTATAGGGCCGAGAATTGATCCTTGGGGTACTCCGCAAGTAAGTGGCTTTGTTTCTGAAAGACAAAGCTCAAGTATTTTATTTTTAGTATAAGATATTTCTACCTGTTGATATCTATCTTTTAAATAAGAAGTTAGCCATTGATGTGGAAGTCCACGAATGCCTAAAGAATGCAATTTGAAAAGGAGAATTTCGTGATCGATGACATCGAATGCTTTGGATAAGTCAAGAAAAACACCCTGAGGATTTTCTCCACGGTCTAGAGATGTGGTAACATCGTTTAAGAAAAGGNGGGATTTCCTAAAACCGTGTTGATCGTCAGAGAGATTGTTATTTTTTGATAAAAAATCTAGAAGACGCTTATAGAACAATTTTTCTTGGATTTTTGAGAAAGTGGGTAGTAGAGATATTGGTCGGTAATTTCCAATATTAAGTTTGTTTCCTTTCTTGTGTAAAGGTTTCACTTTAGCTCTCTTAAATATTTTAGGAAACACCCCTTCCGATAAAGAACTATTAAAAATATTTATGAGTGGATTTAATATAGGGTGGGACGAAAATTTAACAATAAACTCGGATATATCATCTATGCCTGTTGACAATTTGTTTTTTAATGAGTTGATGATTCTCATGACTTCACTGGCGTTAGTTTCGGAAATGAACATAGAATAGGGTACGTGGATGGATATAATTGGAGAACATTGATTTGGATATATTGAGTTCGTCATTTTACCAACTTCTGAGAAGTGAGAATTAAACAAATTTGCGATGTCCTGAGGATTTCTTACGATTTTGCCATCGTTTAGTAAAGATGAATATAAATTTCTTCGCGATTTTCAGAAGTTGACGTGTAATTTTTGACAATATTGCACATGACTTTCATCCGGTTGTTCGATTTTAGTATATGCCTGTCGCTTTCCATTACTTTAGCTGCATAGACTACTTTTCGAAGAATAGTCTTATATTTACGAAAATAATTATGGAATTCGGGTGGTTGGTTATAGCGTTTTGAAAGATAATATAAACGGCGTTTGTTTTTTGAAGAAATTCTTATCCCTTGGGTGATCCATCTATTGTATTTCTTTGTGTTAATTAACTTGCGTTTTATGGGAAAACTAGAGTTGTAATGTTTTAGGAATATTGAGATAAATACATTGAATTTGTCGTCGGTGTTTTGGCAATTGTAAACATCTTTCCATGTTTCTTCACGCAAATAATTTATAAATATGGATTTATTTATGTCATTAAACTCTCTTGTAAATTTGTAAAGGATTTTAAGTGGTTTTAGTTTATTATTAATAGTCAATACTTGAGCAAGGTGATTACTGTATTCGGCGATAAACACTTCAGAGAGATACGAGATTCAATTGTTGACTATAATTTGATCTATAATTAGATATCTATGGTAGGAATTCTATTGTTATATTTATAAATACATTTATGTTTCATTATCTTGTAGACGACAATATTGGTTGAATGTAAATGGTCTCACGGGTGTGAGGGTCACGCCATCTACCCGAGTGTGCTCCGCTCATTTTACTCCGGACGACTGCCATGGTACGTTAAATGAAAATGAATGTTACGTGTATTATTGTATAAAAATTTATTGTCTATACTATCTTAAGTATTTACCAGTATATTTTGTTTCTCATGTGATTTTGGTTTTATCCGTCTCTTTTATTTATTATTGATCCGAAGAGTTGGTTGATGTACATAAATGAGTACCTTTTAGCAAGTATGCCCCATTTTTGTATACAGGATTGTATAATTCTATTCATATGAGAATGTCATGTAATTCTATTATGAATAAATAGAATTAAGAGTAAGTATGTATTTTCTTTGTATACATTTCCTGTCAATTGTGTCCTGTTTTCATTTTCTGTTTCAAATGTGTAGTAAAATATTTGAGTTATACATTGCGTTAACTATTCACAAATGTTAATTTTTGTAGGGAAAGTATTTTCAGTTAAGTCCAATGTGAAATGAGGAGGGGTGGTACAGTACCCAGAAGGAGAGAGGAAGGGAATCGGGATTGTCACGCGCCCTGGCGACCGCTTTTAGAACTAGGTTTACAGACATTTCGTTTTTAGCGTTGAATCCAGTAACACGCGAGAGTGCGGTCTAGTATACAGTATGTGCTCAGCAGTATATAAAACCGCCGCTTGTAGCACTCGAGGAAGAACGACTGTCTCTCTCGCGGTAGTCGCTGGTAGACGTTCTTCCTTCCTTACTCGTTGCTGGCCCGACCTCCAGAATCCGGCAATCACCTTTCATTTCCCATCTCTGGCTCGATCTCCAGGTCCCGGCAATCGTCCATCATTCCCAGTTGCTGGCGCGACCACCAGGTCCCGGCAACCCTCCTTCACTGCCAGCTGTTGGCCGACCTCACGGTCCCAAGCAAAACACCCTCTTCACACTGACCACCGTGCTATCCGCCCAGAATCGTTGCACTTACTGCTACCTTCTGACTAGTCCGTTACGATGGAAGTTCTGAACGAGTCACTAGTGCAGAGCACCGCTTGTCTAAGAGCATGTGGGTGACGCTCTGGAGTCACTGTGTAAGTGTACGTATAATTACAAAACTACTGGACAATCCCTATTTAATTTACTCCCTCTCATCCTTCTCTAAGCCAATGAGTAGTAGGGATTAGGTTCCTAGGTTAAATGCCCTTCCTAGTGAGGAGACGAGATAGAACAACATCCCTTGCACCTAGCGCAATTGGGGTCAGGACAGGGCTCCATAATTAGGAAGACCATGTTACCATCCATCCGTACGACAGATACATAGTTGCTTCTTCCCCTCCCCATGACAATACGGCAGTTACACAAAAGGGCTTATAAATATAAGGATTTGTTATTACTTGATCACTTGACGACGACTTAAAACCATGTTGAAACGAAGTGAGCTCTTCACAGAAAATTTAAATATTATTTGTCCATAAAGGTCGTAAGTTTTTAATTGTTTATTTAATTAGATTGTATAATGGACGTTAATTGTACCCGTTTCCCCTGCCTATCATTCCACCACAACACTTACTCATAATCATTCACCCCCATTTCATTCATAATCACCTCTTCAGGGGAGGTGCGACAGGAAGGGCATCCGGCACGCTAGTATTCCCCAGCTCCAGTCAAAAACGAAGCATCATATATCCATCCCCACCCGCATCCACAAATGAACTGGGAAAAGGCCAGATAAGTAAGTAATGGACGTTAATTGTAGTAGAATCTTAAAGGGAGTTCAATGTGATATCTACATGTTAACGTAAAGAAACTGTTGCAAGAAATCGAAGGAGATCATATAAGAATAAAATTTCTCCAGGGAACAGGTAACGAAATTTTGAAATGAACCTATCACCAGATTTACATTGAAGTCTGTTTCTTACAATTTGTTACAAGTTTTTTTCATAGCAAATCTATCAAAATGTGAATATTCAAATTAAGTATAAAATCGTAAGTAATGTCTTTGATGAAAATGACGAATCTAACATGGATAATTACATGTTAAATATCTACGATTATTTTCATGTGTTAGTTTGAAACTGCTAATGTGACCTATTTCGAAATTATGGAGCGTTAGGGAAAGTTCCCAGATTCGAAAATAAAATAGGAAGAATTTTGCAATATTGATGTATGGGTGCATCAATTGAAACCTCTTGAAACTGTAAGAGATAATTGTTAAAAATATACCTTTGACGTACATTCTAAAAGACAAGATTCGTCTATTTTAGGGGGCTGTGAGTTTGAACCTGCCGTACCTCAGCATTGCACTATATTACAGAAGCAGTGTAATACCACCTATAGTAGGTGGCATTTATAGTAGGTAGGATCAGTGACATTCAATCCCTGATTTCTCTCTTTACATCGATTTATTTGGGAAAAAAAAGGAATTTGATTTTAAATTGGTACCCATAGCTCACCTTGGTGATTTTCTACTTCATTTTCTACTGTTTCTACTAGGAATTCCCTATTTCCTTACTTCAATGATGAAATAAATCTCAAGGAGGTGAATTATCTAACCAGGGCGAAATTCACGAATTAACGCCTGGAAACAAAATCGCTCAAAAAAAGAACTATATCACTCATTATCCTAATATACGGTACAAAAAGTATTTCTCCACCTTAGAATTTACATTGCACCCAACGTGTTGTAAAAGTGAGCGCCAGTGAATCGGAAACGACACCGAAAGCGGTCTTTCGGTGCGTGCTCAAGAATTACAGGTACTTAATGAAGCAGGACGGTGATGAAGTAGGAGGAGGAGAGACGAGAGGGAAAGATCGAGAGAGTTGCATTCCTCACTCTTTAAAGTGTTCGCGCGCAACTTCGGTTCACTGGCGTTCCGTTTTATTGGTGTAATGTTAGCTCAACGTCATTAGAACATAGTGACCATCAGGAACATCCAATTAAAAAGAAACTGTACGGAAAAATGAAAAGTACCGCATTAAAATAGCGTACTCGACAGAACTATTATCTGTTCGGTAACTTGCACACTGTCGTAATGTTTCAAGACAACAACAAAATCGTGCCGCATGTGTTCATTCAACGCTGTCTTGTTGTGATATATGTCAAAAAAGGTCCTAAAGCAATGGAACGATTCTAACCACAACTGATAAAACAAAGCAAATTAGTGAGTGATGTTCGTTTCCCAACTTTCACTAACTAACCTCCATTTCTTCCCCCATCTTCGTCATTTCGCATTTAGGGAACATACATTATCTTCGTCAACACTTTATCCAATGATAATTAACATGACATTTGATTCAGCTCTCTTGCTTGGATATTCCCTTCTACTAACACATCGTCCCAGCCAATCGGACAATTTCTCGAATTTGTTCACCCCTCACACACGCATAAGGAGTGTTTAATTTTTCCTTAAAGGGAGGCGAATCTCACTGGCGAAGTCTTCGCTTCCCCTACCCCTAGTCGACCGACAGCCACTCAAACTCCAAAACCCTTGCGTCGATTTCTAAAATTTATATTTGTTTAAATAAGGCAAGTTTATTTATATAAAACTGCAGCTATCCTCAAATTTCACCGCTCCTACTATAATACTGTTATTCCTTTTGTGACGAAAAATTAAATTATTTCAAGATTTCCCCCCCCCCCTGCTAGTGCATCAATTCATATTCGGTTTCCTTTCTGTTTGACGCTGGTACGAGCAATTGCTTTTCGACAAACGCCAAATTAAAATTTATATTTTCTTTGTTCATATTTATTCCCTCATGTATTCATTCCCTAAAGTAATCTCAGTTTTTAAAAATAAGAATTATTAGTACATTCTTAAAAATCGAAAAAATTAATGTATAGATAATATAATGAAGTAAAAGTTTACGAAATAAAAACTCCAATGGAGCCGTAAGTACAACTCCAATTCTTCGTGTCTGCGCAATGAAATGGTGATGTGGAGAGTACCGACATGTCGCGGCAGCTTTAACCTTAGGATGATCCCGTTACTCATTTGACGCATAGGTGAGTCTGTTGGAGACTGTTTCGACGATGAGGTTAGAATTAAAAATTCATGACCACTTCAACGGGATTGGAACCTCGACCGTCGAGTCAGCTGCAGAAAATGTTAGATTTGCCAAATTACCTACTGCATATAGAATTTTGAAATTATGCATAATGCACTGAATAGAATTCTGAAATGAGTTCGTGGGCGGTTTAAAACGTATTTCATCTAATTCGCTAAGACAAATCACATAGACTCATATATATATATATATATATATATATATATATATATATATATATATATATATATATATATATATATNTCATGTCCCCAAAAACAATAAAGAACGAAAGGTCAGGGTTCAGTCCATTTTATTTTTGTGAAATATACATTGATCCTTCTTAAAGGAAAAGCAACTCTTGTAAAATTTGGTTTAATTATTTATTGGCAAGTAAATACACTTCATAATCCCCATAACACGCTCCCCTTAAAATACAACACTTGTATACTCCCATTTCAAAATATCCCCTAAATGAACAATCTTAATTACTATACAAAAACACACTATCTCTGCTCCATTGATCATTTCAGGCAAACAGCTAGTTCAAATCAGTGGTCATATAGAATCTGTAAGATTTTAAACATCAAGTACATTTGCATTGGAGCTTTTAGTATATTTAACATGAACAATAATACACGTTATCTGAGCAACAAAAGTCTTTGGCAATATTACGCGCACTCAATCATGATTCACTGGTGTTCAAATGGCGTTAGCAACGAACCGTATTTGGCACATTATGCAGTTACCTTGTCATATTAAAGCCTGACCTCCGGCTACAAAACTCCGTGGACTTTGCACGTTCAATGATGCGCTCTGTTACCTTCTGCCTTTAGGTTCATTCAAAACAGTCCCCAGTGGCCGTTCCTCTTTACGCTCGCAGCTACAGCCGCCAAGTCGACCTCCGCGTGGAATGTGAGACGTCAACAGTACCATCGCCCAGCACAACTTGATGAATACTTTACAGCTTAATGGCTCTTGTACTGTTCAGTGCCATTAACTGCTGAGTCAAAATGTTCATCACACACGTACCGAATACTTAAAAGCGAGGCTAACGCTACGCGAACTAATTAAAATTCGGAGAAACTGCTCGAAATAGTTCGTTGCACGCCGGCTAACAAAATACTCGTAATTGATCAAATTGATACAGCTCACTCAAATAAAATAATGTCCAATAAGATGATTACCGGAATCTTACCTGGTATCATCCAGCAGCACTCTGACTGAAGTAATCAGTCAGATATTACTAATGAATAGACAAGCAGAATTAAGCCAAGTCTCTGAGATTTTCAGAACGGATATTGTCTTATCTCTCAGCAATATGTCTGTAATAATATCTATAAGAGTGAACTGATGTTCCGAATGAATAAATAAAAGAATAACAGATCTTCGCTTTTCCTTGTTTTTATAGCTATATCCGTTCTCCATGGTCTAAAAATTGAGAGAAGGGACTCCGCCTCTTCTGACATAAGTGAGCCCTTCTAGCCAATAACTTGACAATCTTCTCATCACTTGACTCACCTCTGATTGGCTTGACATGTCATAATGTATTTTCATCTAAGACAAATAAAGATGTTTGTTAACACTAATACTATTCTGCTCCGGACCCTGGTGTTTTTCCATCCAAGTCCCCTCCGTGACTCTCCACAGATCCGCAACCTATATCTTTCCACAAGACAATATTTAATTTTGAAAAAAAAATTTCATCCCCCTGCGTTCTGTTTTAACACTTTATTTTAACGTGTCTGTCCTATGTTACTCGCACCTCCTTTCTTTCCGAACCCCAAAACATCTGTGCAGTGGTTCCCCACTCCATTATTTTTTTAGTGTCACTCATATTTTTGTTTGAAACACGAGCCACGCGCCCCGATGGTCAATCTGGGCCCTTCTCATATCTTTGTTTATAAGTTTCAAACCTTCACCCTCGTCGTTCATCAGCTCTGCTAATGGGAATCTCCTTCTGGCCTAGGGATCTCCCCATAGACCTTCATTCTTTTCGTGGACAATCTCCACATCCTTTTCATACGATTCTTCACATATTCAATTTATCTGTCACCGAGACTAGCCTTCGTCCCGAATTTCTAAAATGCCCCTTCCATTTATATTTTGACAGCGTGTCTGGTCAATTATTTTTCACAACTACTTATTTTTCTTTTCTTATGCATCAGCCCCCGCAAAAATAACTACGCGGCATGCCGGGACACCGGCCAGCTCCGACCCTAGTTTATGGCTTCTTCCTCGGCACCCTAACACGCGCCCCAGTGGAACCCGTCTCCTCCTCCCACTTTCTCTTTGTCTTATAGGCAGCCCATTCACTTCGACCCTTCCTCGACCGCGCCTGCTCGAGGGCAAAATTACGAGCTTCTTCTCAATTATGATATATATATATATATATATATATATATATATATATATATATATATATATATATATANGGAGAAAACGAAATTTGGGATCTGACTCTCTCGCTCATCGACTTGGGCGGGAGAACCGGATTACCCTCTCTGACTGATGTCTATTACGCACACGTCATTGCGCACAATTTCTGATCTCCTCCAAACGAATGTGCGAGAGAGGGCGAGAACTGAACAGTATCTTCTGTCTCATTTATCACGAGTAACCCCACAGACTACATCCAGACGAGACTATTTATTGAAGATCCGTGACCAGAGATAACACAATTCAATAAGTGAAAGAAGTTCCTGTAGGTAGCTCTAGATATACCATTTAACGTTCTGTGAAATCTCATTTACAGCGACAGCCACGGCAAAAGTGTAAATCTATGGTCCACAATAAACTGTTGCTTCTTATGTTTATATTTTTTGAAATGAATTATGGTCGCTATTTCAAACCAGATATTATACTTAAAGAAGAAGTTAATTTTGTACTGATTTCATTTCAACCCGAAAGAATTCACATGGCCCATTCACTCCATTACTTCTCCCAGCAAAATTTACAGTTCGCATAAGGACGTTGTCTCTTGTCGATTTAGTAGCGTGGAATAATCTTTTAGTAGTCTTTTAGTAGCGTGGAATAATCTCAACACTATGCGACAAATATTTTCCTTTGAATACAGTTTAATTAGGGACCATTCACTCACTATATTGTAATCAGTCGCCAAGAAGGCAACTTTACAAAGAAAAGAGAATGGATCTCACCAGTGTAATCTTTACAGCTCTGAAAGAGAGTAGAACGGCAAGATCTGTGATTCAGCGTGTCGGCGACCTTGAGAAGTACAGCGGCATCCCCGTCGACTGCGTTGGGCTTTCCCCCTGCTTCGTCCATCGCATCAGCTCGTGTATCTCGGACAGATGTTTGCGTCCAGGTCACGAAAGTTCATTCACCGAGAGAACTGTTCGATATTACGTGTCGGTACTACGTAACAGTTCTCATTGATTGCTACACTGTATTTTCACACACGCCGGATCGCGATAGACAGTCTTTGTACTTTGACTGCTAGATGATTCATCAGCAAACTACTGCTCAGATCATTTAAAATTATTGGGATTCGCGACATGCAAGCAATAAAAAACGAACTCTATGCACACAATTCTCGTAGTCAGATCTGATTAATATCTGAGTATCTCAGTGCCACAGTTATTCCTCTATAACGTGACAAAATGACACAACGAGAAGTGCTTTAAGAATAATGTCTTGAGAATAAATGCATTCACAACGAGACTTGCTTTAGCCATCAATCAGAAGAATGCTCGCAGATGTTTTTTGAAAAATGCTTGTCTTTTCGTCTTAGCCAGATCTTTTACAATCCAGCTCCCTCTCAACTCTGTTAACTGCTATCTTTTGAAACGCACCAATCACAACTCTAGGAGTCACAGTTGTACTTTTATCGATGCACTGATTGAATCTTTCAACTGACACTCACTAATTACATATTTGCAGTCTTTCCTACGCTCCGTGAACACCTCCAAAACTCAATTTTTAACAGCCCATTTAAATTATTCTATAAGGTTCTTCCAGAGATTTATCCGTTGGTAGACTTTGATTGACAACTCTTGAAGTCGCAGTTGTTCGCGTTCACTTCTAATCGTGTTTAACGTCTACACTTCTAGAACAACTGAATTTACGTAAATTGCTTGTGCCATGCTCCTTCCTTTCTCTTTTCTGACCTCCCTTGGTCACCTCTTGTTTTTTCGATCCCGACGCTACTAGGTTGCGAGGGCTAGGGTATCGTTCATTTTCTTCTTTCCTCTTCTTCTTCTTTTTTTAAAAATGTTATTTAGTAAAGTCATGAGATATGGCGGGATTTGAGTTTTGAGTTGTATTTCAGGAGGGTTTTTAGTGGGTATGGCTGAGTCATTCGGCGAGTCCCACACGCGGGGAGAGTCATGTTGGCTCTCCCTAGTGCGTAACTGCATTTTCCCTACCTGTACAAGTTTTCAGGGCTCTAATGACCTTTGATGTTGACGAGCCCTAAAGCCCCACAAAAAAAA
>NNCF01126214.1:69987-85496 GCA_002313205.1 Laupala kohalensis
TATATATATATACCGATAATACGGATACTAAATTCGTGTAAATCAAATTATTTGGCGAAATATTATACAAACTGCTAAAGTATTTCATTTTCATATCGCGGGTAAATGTGTAGTTATCTAGGAAAACGTAAGGAAATAAATCCCAGTTGCGTCTTCTGGTGCAGTAGAACAGCATGACTTGCAACATTTAGCGTGATTTACGAAGATGACAAATATATTCCAGTTCTAAGATCAAAATTATATTCAGACATCGTGCGGAGGAAGTGAGATCACAATACGATTGAATAGTGATATGAATCGAAAAATGCTCAAGGCAGCGTTAAGTGACGATGTTTCCTTATTGGATAAAGGGATGCGAGTGTAGACCAAAAGTTTATTTCGTGAGGAAAACGAGAGAGCTCTGGATCTATCTTTCCACGCCAAGTTACAATTAGCGTGAGTTTCACGATAATTGTAAATATGAAACCAGCCAACAATTGAATAAACGTCGAACGTCCTCTCTCGGAAAACACGAACCTAGAATTTGTTTCGTCCGTGTTTGTCATCTTTTTTTACAGGAAGGTAGTGGAAAGGGAAGGGAGGCAATGCATACGAGTAGGTAGATGCTGAGCTGCGTGGGTTTACTTACTGTCGCTGTTAATTTTTCTTGGTGAGTTCTGTGGTAATATCCATCATAACGCTTCACGTTACGTAAACCTAATTTGACAGTCTCTCATTTAAAAGGACGTACGTTATATGTATTTGGGTTTTGGTGTTATAGTTGATGGCTGCGCAAGAGTGCGCGCCATTTGCTATGACGTTTAGACGCGCGGACGAATTAAAGTAGTTCGCGTAAAGTACAAAAGGGGCGCGTTTGCTGTGCTAAGGGGTTTTTTGATTTCGGTATGGTAGCCCGGACTATAAAAAACACTAACCAAATGTAACATACGACTGCTAAAGGATTTAAAATTATGTATGTTTTCTTTTTCACTCGTACCGAGTCTTTGGGATGTGACGCTAAAAGGAGAATTTAAACTATTATACAATGTAGTACCTCAAAGTTAGAGCAAGATAGCACTAATGCCATCCTATCGTTCGTATGGTGCTAGAGGCAGACTAGAGATGGCACTAGAGTTCGTAAATAGGTCGTAAATTTTTAATTATTTATTTAATTAGATAAATTTTTTTTTGTTCTCAATATTATTTTTTCAGCTGTTAAGTTAATGAAATAATAAACATTGAACGATTTCTTCTTCATACACATCAAACAAAAATCTAAATTTAAATATCATTATAAATATTTGGATCTTAAATATGAAATATTAAAAGTGAAAAACGAAACAATGAAAAAACATGAATAAATCAAGAACTTTAGTGGCTATGAAAAATTGATATAATATTTTTGTAAATACATGGATATGATCATTATCAAAAGAATAATTTAAAATATATTGGTTTATATTTATTTTGACGCACGCCGCGAACACGTCCACAACAATGCATCAGATCAGAATACATTCAATTACAACTGAAAATACAGCAGGGTTAACATTATAATTCAGACCACGGAATTATAAATTTAATAAATTTCTTCCCAATGCTTATACATACTGAGTACAACTTCACTAATTCTCTATTGTATGTATTATTACTCACTGACTCCTCCATTTCGTAATGTAAATGTGCATATTTCCTAAATTCGCGAAGAATTGAACCAAAAGAAAAAAACACACAAAAACAGCGAAATTTAACACAAACGAACAAATTTAACTTCACAAACATAAAAATCTCTTAGATTGCGGTGAACCTCACCGCCAAGTAACAGATTAATCATGTTACGTCGAATGAAAATGGGAGACGGGACCGGGGTTCGAACCCGGGACCTTGAGCTCAGCGCAATCTAAGAGATTTGCGGTGAGGTTCACCGCAATCTAAGAGATTTCTATGTATGTGAACCAGAAATGGAAAACTACTACCCAAATAAAGTACTTCCTAAGGGAGTCGCCTCAGATGAGGAGTTTAGTCTCTACGAGACCACCTCAGAGGTCTTTGGGGTTTCACAAGTTGAATGAGAATGGTAGACGGGACCGAGAGGCGAACGGGATGGCGCAGTCGGTAGGCGCATGAGCGCGCTGAGACAAGGTCCCGGGTTCGAACCCCGGTCCCGCCTCCCATTTTAATTCGACGTAACATGATTAAATTTAACTTCTTCTTTAAGTGTTATATCAGGTTTGAAATAGCGATCATAATGCATTTTAACAAATATAAACATAAAAAGCAACAGTTTATCTTCATCTGTGGTCTATTATATACATAGTGGTCCATAAATTTGCCGCGGGTGTCGCTACTAAGGATGCTTCACAGAACTTCAAATGGTGAAACCAGATATATCTATAGGAGCGGCTGTCACTTATTGAATTATGTAAACTCAGATCACAGTTTTCCTATGATGTGTCTAGTATGGATTTAGTCCTTTCGTTTACAGTTCCGGTAACTAAAATAGCGTCTCTTTTACAAACTGTTTTACGTCATAGAGACTATACACAAGAAAGGAAACTAACTCGTATGTACAAAAAACATCTTAGTTCAGACAGTGGTGAAGATCTGTGGATGAGTTTTCGGCATGGAGACAAAACTCCAATACAATTGTTCAGTCCCCTTGTGTACGACGGATCAGCTGTAGCGTCGCCTCCACACATTTACAATATAGAGTGGTTTCATCTCTTACTGAAACCGATGTAATTATATGGAACTGGGCGCAAAATGTAACCGACTCTCGTGCACCCATTCTAAAGAATAGACAATTTTACATTCCAATTACACAAAGTGTGTAAGGAAAGTATTGTAATCGGTCGAGAAAAATAATTGAGATATCTTCGGATCTTTACGAATTTGCTTCAGGGCCGTCTATTCTGAAATTTTGGCGATGATGTCCAATGTCGAATGTGTGTATGTTAAGAATTCCCCCATCCCCCCGATAAATTGATGCATCGAAATCCAACTTGAGACTTGAATCTGAATGCATTGGGTATTAGATGCCTATTTCTGGAGAGCTCATACCAACTTCATTTACACACCTTGCTCCACTTCCGGTTTCCTAAAAACCAAAATTTTGAATGTATGAATATAAGCATTTTGATTAGTCAGTTAATGCTGCGTACAAATAGCCAAACCGCATTGTTGTGCGTCGCACAGTTTTCGAGATATAGCGAAATTGTATTACGCAAAAAAGTGTTACTACTTTCCAATTACATACTGTTTGTGTGTGTAAGGAATGTATTATAATCAGTCGAAAAAAAATTGAGATCTCTTCGGATCATTACGAATTGGCTTCAAGGGAGACTATTCATAAATTTTGGCGATGGTGTCCAACGTCGTATGTATGTTAAGAATTTTGTTCCCCCGATTACTCACGAACAAATTGATGCATCGAAACCAAACTTGAGATTTGACTTCGAATGTATTGGGAATAGTAACCTATTTCTGGACAGCTCATACCGACTTCGTTAGCACACAGCGCTCCGGTTATAAACTTTTTAATTGGTCTATTAATGCTGCGTACAAATTGCTAAACCGCATTCCAGTTCACCCCACTGTTTTCGAAATACAGCGAAAGCTTTTTGCGCATAAATGAGTTATCTGTGAGTCACTGTTTTTATATCAGTCTATAAGGCAATTGCAAAGAGTTTAAGGTAGAAATATTTCATTCAATCTGCACTTGTACCGATTGATCTTTTAAATATATCATCTAGTTTAATAATTGAAGGATATTATAATTTTATTTAGAAGTTCTTTTTAATTTTTAGTGTAATGTAGGGTACGTAGTGCCATGATTTTTGTTTGTTATGAATTGTATTTGGAAAGTTAAGTGGGGTACACTCCAGACTTTTTAGAGTTAATGTTGTTATTTGAAACGTTTTCAGCGCACCAACGTAGGAAATTACACCTACAAAAGTGTATTGCAACTTAAATTCTATCGTTAAAAAACAATTAATTGATAAAACTTTCTGTCCATTATCATTAACTAATGATTCATTTTACCTGGATAGATCATACTAAAATATGATTAATATGTTTTATATAATTGATATAAAAATTTATACATACAATGGAAATATAATTTATATATGGTAATAATTAAATAATAGAATGTTTAAAAAATATTTAATTATAATAAATTATTAATGTGGGAACAATGGCATTTGATAATAGAGAAATTTCAAACGATCGTGATTTATTGATTGGTAAAGCGTGCTGTCACAAAAATTATCGCTGTTCGAGGAAAATGGCACCCAAAAGCTGCGAAAATTAATATATTTTACAAAGGGTTTGCCAAATCGGAACACTTGTCCTAATCAGCGCAACCCGAAGTGCGAAATGTTCCTTAAATGTGCTACTTCAAAAGTGGAGGTATCAATAGAAATGTTCTAGGGTCATTGGTATTACTCGTAATTCGGAACCTTTCTTGATACAGGCACAAAAATGACTTTTTTTCTACTCTTTTACGAAAAGGTTTGTAAATAATTTTAGTATTTTATATAAAACATCTGAAAAGAAAACGAAAACCGAGTACACGCGTTAAGGAAATAGTTTGACTTACTTTAGTACGAGGACGTCCATGTCAAGATATGTGCCTCCATATCTCCAAAGCAGAAGATACCTGTAAAATGTCAGCGGTATTTCATATGGCACGGTATATTTGAATATAATGTAATTAATAAGTTAATTTTACAATATAGTTGGACGTGTTACACTTGGGTAAAATGGACCTCACATACAACTTTCAGCAGTTTGGTGATTCGCATCGTTCACTATTATTTTACAGTTTCAAAACTCGTTTTCACAGAAGTACGTAGTTATAGAGACAGCTTGTAGTGCATTGTCTATCTGAATCTTTCGATGTTTTTCCGTAGAGAGATCCACAAATCAAGTTTCTTGGACGGTATTCTATTTTAATACTTTTCAATCTCTTGAACTCAGAATCCTTTTTGTTTCACGTTACTGAGGGAATTACAAATTACTGCAAATTTTGAAATACAGTAAATACGCCCTGATTGAAAATGCTGCTATTGGATGGTGTTTTTCCCTTCGAGAACACAGGTGTACGTCCCTGACTTTGGATATAATATGTGAACAACACCTTCGTTATCTGATCACATGGACCTGATTCCCTCGTAGACTTTCTGAAGTACCGTAACCCATATCCAGTCCTTGTTTCGAGAGAATCCTATGGCAGCGTCGTTCATTCTGTCTACCAAAAACCCACTCAAACTAACATGTCTATTTTGTTCCACAGAACTGTCACCATAAGCGACGAGGCAAGCAGGAACCAAAAAAAAGTGGACCTGAAAAATATTTTTCAATCTAATGGATCTCACGTTATTACAAATGCGTTTAGAAGTGCAAATAAAACCCTTACATCACGTAAGGACAACGCTGTTTGTAAAGTAGCCGTGCTTCCGTATACCAAGCCAGTTACGAGAAAATATAGTGGTTTCTTCTGAAAGTTTAATATTCGTCCACTCTCGAATACTCCGAACAAGATAGCAAGAGATTTCTGAGAAACCATTGAGAGGTTTCAAGGTGACAGATTCTACGAAATCCCGTGCAGTTCGAACTCTCTTATTCAGGCGAAAGCGGCAGCTGGGAGGATTAAAGAATGAGAGAACACAATAGACACTTTCAATAGAAAAATCATCCATTCCTCATCACACCACTATTGTACAACACATAATAGACTTTGATAGTATTGTCCTGCTCACGGCGAAACTGTGATACTACAAGAGCTGTGATGGTATCGTCTCATCAAACAGGATATATAATTATCCAGAAATGTCCAATTAGAAAGAAAAGATAAATAAGTACAGATAGAAGCTTACGCCTAAGTCAAACTTACCGACCAATCCTCTCGCGCTCCACCTACTTATCATCGCCAATGGCCCATTGGCGTTAACCTCCTCTCTCCTTCCCTCTTTCTCACTTAGATAACCCCCTGTAACGTTACTAAACCTGTAACTAAATAACGTTTGGTGCAGGAGTCAGATAGGAAAAAGTAAATTAAAAAATTATGTCATCAGATATATGCAAAAGACACCTTTTCTCTTCATATAAGCATTGCTTCAAAGAATACTGATGCGATGGTCGAACGTTGGATTTTAACCCTTTCGACGCGGCGTTTCCTGGACACTTCGAGTCAACACGCATCGACTGGGACCGCGGAAGTCTTAACAATTCACCTCGTCATGGATAACTTTTCGTTCCCTCGCTAATTGATCTAAGGGAAGAACGCTACCCAGTACCAATATGGCGCTATTTGAGACCCTCCCATTTGCTGACATTATTTTAGCGCGAGCCTTCTATTTATTTGCGCGTACTTCAAACTTGTTTCTGAAAGTTTAAGAAGAGACCTGTAAATATTCGGTAATCCTGTGACTACTATCTTCAATAGTCATTACTTTTTCCGTCCCAACACGGAGCTTTACCAATTTTCATTTACGCCACGTCCTCCTTGAGTTTTTGGGTGAACATATCCAGCATAACCATCATATTCTTGTCGGTAGAGTTCCGGAATAATGGTATTAACTTATGTAGGATCGCCGGGTACAAGGATTGTTCTTAAAACGTTTTGTTTATTTGTCAATGTTTTCAATACCATTCCTCTAGGGTCATTTTTCGTCCTCCTCAAACAATTGCTTCGAACATCCGGTCTTATTTCTCTTCATTTCTCGTTGAAGCCGTTCACGAAAATCATTATGGACGTTTCTGAAAGTCCGACGAGCTGGCTGAACCACTATAGCTGAGCAATTCCAAAAGTAGTCCAGAGTTTCTTAAAATTATTGCTAATTAATTACTACTACAACCTTTACCTCTGCTCCTTATCTAATTTTTGGCCGCCATTGCTTGTATTATTTCCTGATTTGGTCAGGTTGACGGTACGGCTTGTCAAGCTTAATCACTAAAATCGTGAATAATAATAAGAATCAAATCAAAAGAAATCCAAAATTTATTATTATTAATTGCATAATTATTTACTACAAAAAATAATTTTTGGTCGCTATAGTATACAGTTTTCATGGGTCAAGTCTATGATTGATGTGGCATCGTCTCTTACAATAGTGATGTCGAATCCCGTGATCAGGACAATCATGTCTAGCTATAAATTCATAGTCATCCTCTGCTCCTAATTCAATTAATTTTATTTTCTCCTTTTTACGCCAACAAATGATTATTGGTTTGGTACACAAACTGATCGACTCATGCAGCTACTTGGTATATAATAGTCCTTTATATTCCCTTGGATTGGGAAAGAGAAACCGTGTTGCACCATGTCCGCTGAAAAGTGACTCGTTTGCTTGACAACTTGTAAGCAACTACACAAGGAGCAGATATCTTTTCCGCTACGAAGTTGCATGTATAGTGGCGGCGGGGATGTCAAAGATATTTCGCATATATCTGCTAAGCCGACACTTCATACAGGGCTCAAAAACAAATTATAGATAATATCTGAAAACTCGTTTACGATTGAAGCAATCGATGCATTATCGCTACTTCCACCGTGTAACAGTAACGTATGCTCAATGAACGTTGTGCTGTGTCGAATCTCTTTGTTTGCCATATCTTTTAAATGTTATCAATAAAGAATTTTTTTCTCTTCCTTAACTACCTTTCTGTTCAATTGTGAATTCCCTTAATTATGTGACCTTTAACAGGTGTTTGCCAACGCGCTGGATGCGAATACGTGAGCAGCATCCTTTTGTCCGCTTTACTTGGTTAAACTGGCGGCCGAGGACTGTGTATCGGCTTTCGATGAAGAGAACGAGATGGTGAGTGAATGAAGAGCCTCCTCCACTTACCGAAGAGCTAATTCTTCCTCATCCTCCCCCTGCGTTTTGTATCTCTCACTCACATATTCAGACCTTTACTTTGTATCGTCACAGATTTTCCACTCCTGGGTATCTTCATTGTTCATGCTTCTTAAGAACCCCTTCATTACTATCTTTAGTTCCCCATTATCCTACTTTTGATTCGGGATGTGATTTTACTTTTTCCTTCGTAAACTATAGATCGCCTAAACAAGCTTTTATTTCTTTAGTAATGTTTTACTTCGTTTCCAACTTCCCTGATCCGTTTGTTAGAGGACCTCTTTCGCATTGTTTCCAGCATCGCTATATATTTTCCAATATTCTTGTCCTTAGATCTGAAATTACTTGGAACTTGCTTTTTTTTTATTTTGACGTCATCCTTTACACTTTCATTTCACCTCTTGTTCCTTTTAGATTTTGTATATACAATTCTTGTACCGCATACATGTGTTGAAGCGTTTCATCGCTAGAAGAAAGAGTTGCGCGAAGAGTTCCATCACAAAAATCGCATCTGTACAGAGTGATTAAATAAACACCCCCCTCAAATGTAACATAATTGTGTAAATATAAGTCGTTGTATGAGTCAAAGAACTAATAATGCGCAGCTCTTTTAAATTTAAGCACATTACATCAAAGTACAGTGCAATAATATTGACTTCAATTTCTTAGAAATTGGAACTGTGTACTTTAGCGCAAATTTTAAATCCAAGGAAACGCGAATATATAATTAATTGAATATGAACGAATAATTACTTAAGAGTAACTAAACATTAGAAATTAAAGATAATATAAAGCATACCATTGACACCCACCATGCAAGGAGGGTCTAACGCTTCCAGAAATGACTACATTTCTTGCGTCGCTATTGCCAATTGTAATATTATTGCCAATTAAGAGTATGTATTAAATATAGATTTCGATTGATGAACCGTGTATGTACCTGAGCGCGTCGCGTATCCTGGAGTCTCTCCATTCGTGCGCCATGTCTCCTTTGACAGACTGCAAGCTTTCCTTGAACCATCGCTCCAGTGGAGAACCAGCAAACGTTTCGCCCACCGTCAGAGGCAAAACGTGCACATTAGGCAGGGAGACAGCAGCAAGGGCATAAGCCGGCGCTTCACCTCGCCACATCCGTTCCGCGTCTACAGAACACGAATGGGCGAGGAAGATGGGTCGAGTAGGGTTGGCAATGGCAGCGGCTTCCAGCGCGCATGCACCCCGCGGTGACAGCCTCAGGCCTGACTCTGAATAAGGGAAACAAGAGAGAGTTATAAAAGATAAATATCTTATAAAAATACTGTGAATCATATTGCATTTACTAAATAAGATAAATAACAAGAAAGTATTAAAAAAGAAAGAACACAAAAGCTAAATATCTTGTAACATCTTTCCGAGGAATAATATTTTCCCCATAGTAGAAGGGCCTGAAATGCTAGACCCGAAAAATGCAGTCCTAAATTTACATTACCAATATTTCGGACCCGGTCCAATATTTCGAAATGTAGGACCGGTTAGAACATTGGACGGCGGAAAAACCTGAAGTATTGAGTCGGGCGATGCGGTTGGAGTAAACTTGAATCCATAACACAAGACTTATACTGTATATGATACAGGCCCAACAATCTCTTCTGTAGGTTGTCCGTGATAACATGAGTGAGAAGATACTGTTTGGTGTCGCCCTCTGTCTCGAACACCCACATGGAAAGTATTTGTGCGCCACTACTTGAGCGCAACAGAAAAACAGTAAGTCAACAGTCAGTCAACAATCGAGTTCCCTTATCGATGTGCGACAAAGATAGATATCCCAAACTTCGTTTTCTCCTTCAGACAACCACTTCAAAAAATTGCTGTCCAACTGCTATATTAGCGCAGTTCAACAGCCCGTGATTTAGGATACATTTTTCATCAAACGTTGAGGGGCTAAACAATTAACATTTGACGTGGCATGTCGTATGACAGGAAATAGAAAATTGTGTTCGGTATTACCCGTCATGTACTACAATATGAAAACATTTTATTATAATACGAAATATTAATAATATTTTTTAAATAAAAAAATAACTACTTAATTTTTCCAGCGTGAAATAGGTAAAGTTTATTTGATGCTTAGAATTAAAATATCACATTACAAATAATTATGACCCGCTAGTTTTATTCGTCGGGCAACATTTTGCTGAAACACATTCCGTGCCGTATCGATTGATCGGTGTACAAAAAATGATCCGTGGGTTAAAATAAGTAGAACAGCGTTGGCAGGTAAGTCTCTGCTTGTGTCGTGTTTTATTGAGTCGAAATCGAGTGCTACATATTCATCTTAGTTATATATTTTTTTGTCAGTTTGTATTATTGTAGTTGCAATTTATGCGTTGTCGCATGTGGCTATGCAAAGCGCTCAGTAACAATTCTAATTAAGCTTCTTTCACACTCACGTTTACCTTTCGCTCACGAGCTAAATTATTTTATTCAAAATACTATTCAAATTGTAATGAAGAAATAGGAAATAATGTTTCATTATCCTTATTAATTTGTATAACCTTAAGAATCGTTTCGCAAATAGTAATAATCTATTGAGTGAAATTGTTTCCAATTCGCGACCGTTTGTAGCCTTCCTAAAGTAATAAAGAAATCAGAGTTGCTCAGTGGATTTTCTCACATATGGAACAGGAGCAAGCGTCGACTGTTCTATCCTGCAACTTGCCGTCCAAGAACATACAAAAAATTACATTCAAATTCTAAGACAAAATTACATTCAAATTCTTGTCAAGTACACTAATTTATAGAGGTCCGTGAAATTCGTGAAACGTGATAAAACTAATTTTTATTACCGATTTTTTTCTAATGTTAAGTTCATTTTAGACCTGTGTAGTCTCAAAAATGCGATTTTTGAATCGTGAAATTACGCGAAAACGATAATATAACGTGAAATTTACTAAATAACGCGATATCCACCAAATAACGCGAAATATCGCAAATTGTGCATTTGAATAGGATTTTTAAGTGATTTGTGTGTTTAGGTTGTTAGTGGAAAGATCAAAATGTGGTCGTGCAATGCTTAAGCCAAGTGTAACGGTATTTTCACGGGCAAGTGAATTCAGCTCGGGGGAGTTTTATGTTAATAGCAATAAAATATTGACGTGTAAATATTGTGACAAAAGGCTGGAGTTCGAAAGACGGGACACTGTGATGAGACACACAGCTAGCGATACCCACAAGTGCAGAAAACAAAAGGGATCATTGAAGGGACAATTATCTGTGAATGATGTACTCACAAAGGTGGAGAGTGCAAAAGAAGAGAAAAACAAATTTATTATTGACACAACTGAGTGCATTATTAACGTACAAGACTTTCTTGTAAGGAGGATAGCTGACTAATAATTATTATATTTGTGTAAATTTATCTGCAAATAAAATGTCAAACGTTATAGAAGTGAAAGTTAATTATTTTTATCTGCGATTGGTTGTAATGCAATAACACCACCAAGTTTCTCGTAACAAATCTAGTTTTTTTAAACGAATTTTGCTGAAAAATAAAACCACTTTCATGGATCTCTACTAATTCATTATATCCCGTACCTTAACACAAAGTCATTACCAGGGCTACATATACACCTGCATTTCTTTTTTCTTTGTAAATAAAGTGCTTCATTCAGTATCAATTTCATTAACTTTTTGTCTTGTATTTGTTTTCCTACTATCCAAGTCTGTCTCACTTTGATCCTTCCACTTATATTTGTTTCTTCTCTTTTTTATTGCCTTCTTACGTTTCGTTCTTTGCTGCATTATGTATCGTTACTATTTCTTTGACATAACCCATAAATTCAGTATATTTACTTTCCCTTCCATTTAAAATTGCTCAATCAAATTAGTTAAACCCTTTGCCTTAATTTTGTCAAACCATCTTCCCCTCTCTGTCTCCGATATCCTGCACTCATATACTATATGATAGACATCCTCCACCCCATTTCGACGTATGCAATTTCGCTCCTCTGCTATGCAGAATAAATACACGTAATTTTTGTAATTACCATATCCATACAATATTTGTGTTAGTGGCATGTTAGGCTTAAACCGTTTATTTTTCTTAACGAAATCAACATAAGTTATAAATTTATACAAGTCTCTTCCTTCCTTTGCTGCTGTCCATCGTGTTTGCCAACTTCCGATTAATATTCTCTTTGTTTTCTTCCATCCATTCTCCTCTCGCCGTAATATCTGTCCATCCACCTCTATATATCCCTCCCGTATCATCTGGTATCTTAAATAATATTGGTCTATAATTCTGTAGGTAGATGCCCCGTTATTGCGTTTGTTGTTACTATAGTAAATGACAATTAGAAAATTAATAGAAGAAAAGAGTGAATTGCTGAACTAAAGAAGATTTTTCTATTGGGACATAACGGCTCGCCGTCATCGAGGTCATTAGGGACCTCACATTTCTAAAGATATTGTAAATACAGGTAGGGAAAAATGCAGTTACGCACCATAAGGAGAGACAAAGTGATTCTCTCCGTGCGTGGGACTCGTCGAATAATACCATCTGAAAACCCTCCTGAATTACCAGATATCAAAACATAAGGACTATAGAAATAGAACATACAAGAGTTGTGTAATACACTGTACAAAAAAAGTGAGAAAGAGATAAATTTTTAAAAAGGAATAGGAAAGAAGGGTGTAAATTTAAACCCTCCCTGGAACATGTGAAAGAAGTCCCGATCCATTTATGATTTGTCATGACATAAATAAAGATCAGATAATATGCCTGAGGAACATTCCAGAAGTAATCTAATAAGGGTCATCAGTGTTTGTTCCTTTTGCCCAAACATAACATCCTATCTGTTGGGTACGTCGTGTCTCTGTCGCCTGGTACTATATTTGAGACACTCCAAAAGAAAGTGCTCAACGGTAAGTATTGTGTTGCAAGTTTCATTGATGGGAGGAGGTTCATCGCGTATAAGATGATCATGGGTAACACAGCAGTGATCAATACGAAAACGTGTAAGGAACGCTTCTTCACGTCTGTTCAATCGGGATGAAGGCGACCAGGTCTTAACGGAGTCTTGCACGTTCCTCAGCTTGATGTCGCAATTTTCCCATTCCGCTTGCCAATTTTTTCTTCATTTTAATTGTTTTATACAACCCGGCTTACCAACCTTTTGGCCATTACCTGGCTTTATCTATCTTTTTTTTCTATCTAGATGTTATATCTGTGTTCTTTTTGTTCTAATATCTCTCTTCAGTTTCACTGCGAGGAAGTAGGGAACGCCATAGTATCTTCATATCCATTATAGTACTAACATATTCTTCAAATTTCCTGTATATCTCCTCATGTGCAATATATTCTGTTCAATTCTTATCACAATATATTCTATGTTTCTTTATAACTTTTATCCATCGTGTTCTTTCTTCTTCCACGATCTTACAAATATGTAATACATGACATACTGTATACATTGCATCCTCATAACCACATATACACCATTTACTTGTTGCTTGATCTCTTTTATACAAGTAGTTCTTGAAATTTCCATGACCTGTTAAAATATCATATACCGACGGTGTTGGCTGAAACCACATCCTATTTTTATGACTAAACTTCATATCCGTTATGAATCTATGCGTTACTCTTCCTTCTTCAGCCTTTTCTCATCTTCTATTCCAGCAATCTATCAATTCTTTACATACTATACCCTTCCATTCTTTTGTAGTCTTATCAAGTTTAACTGTACCCAAATGCACTATTTCTCCTCTCCGTATCTTCCCTCTTAAGTAATATTTGTCAATTTTTAAATCTATTGGAATTACTCCCAATAATACTCGCAATGCTTTGGTTGATGTACTCTTGTACATACCACTCCAGTGCAGAATACATATTCTTTATATACTACTCAACTTTCATTCAAAGTGCGTATGCTTACTTTTCTCATACGATGCTTGAATTCCGTATACTATATGTGGTCTGAGTGCTCCTTGATATAATCCCACCTATTGTTGTTTTCCTAATGCCAACTTGTTGTAATCCATACCATACTTTTTATTTCTTTTGACTTATGTGCTCCATGTGACTTGTAAATGTTAACTTATTATCAATCATCATGTCTAAATACTTTATTACCTGCCTTAATTGTAATCGCCTCGTTGGAAATTTAATAATTGGATCTTCTGCTTTTGCCTCGCTGATTTAACCCGAATACCATTCCCTTTGATTTTGTTTTCGAAATTGTTAATTTAATTTCCGCACATTTTTTCTCAAATTTCTCTAATATTATTGTCCTTTTTATCTCCAAATACTTCCGGCTATTTGCCTCTACTAAAATGGCTATGTCATCTGCATAAACAATAATTTCAACATTCTCTTGGTTCATCGCTTCTAGTATAACATTAATAACCACCTTCCAAAAAATGGGGTCGGTATGGATGCCCTGTGGACAGCCTTGCAGCAGTGTACTGATTATTTTTTCATTACATATTTCTAAAATCACATTCCTGTCTTCCAGATACGACCTTATTAACTTCATTAGTTGCAATGGTATACTTCTCTTTTCCAATTCTTTTATTATCGTGGACCATTGGGCACTGTCAAAGACTGCTTGAATGTCGATGCCTACAAGGAGTACATATTTTTATGTTCTTTCTTTTACCTTCCTTAACAAGTGCCCAACAGCATCCTTTGTTCCTAGTCCAGCAGTGAAACCGTATTGGTTTGCATGCAACTTTTCTTTTAATTCTTTTTCAAATCTTTCCGAAATATTCTTGTTTAAAATTTTTCCTATTCCAGATAATAAAGTGATTGGCCTGAACGATGTGCTAACTTGTTGATCTCTGTTTCCGGGCTTTATGAATAACTTCAATAACACAATTTATTTCGCGGAAAATTAGCAATTTTGGAAAATATTCATAAGTTCTTGTTCGAATATAGGCTCCATTTTCTTTATCATCTCATTCGTGACAGTCATATCCAGGGTTCTTGTTTTTGAGTCCAGTCACTATTTTCAATACCTCTGCATACGTTATTTGTTCATTACTTGCCTTCACGTGCTCATATTCCCTGTGTTGCATTATCTGCTCTTCTTCTCCATGTAATATGTTCTGTATCAATTGCTTACCCGTATCTACCAGTCAGTTGTTATTGTATCTCCCTTTCTGATTGTTTTCCAAATAGTTTTCTTCTTGACTTTCTCCCTGCCTATCACATATGGTAAACCTGAAATATTCGTTGACAGGTTATCTGATACAAATCGCTCCCACTCTGTCCGTTTCTTTTTCCTAATTAACTTCTTAAACTACTTTAAGTACTCTCTATCAACGTTCCTCTCCCTTTCATACATTTCCGTTCCCTTATGCATCCTTTTATATCGCTTTCTCTTTATGTTTCGCACCCACTTGGCTTCCTGTAATTCTTCGTTCCACCATGTTTGTCCACTTCTCCGTCCCACTATCTTTTTGGCACAATATGGCTCTACTATTCTCAATATAGTTTGTTAAAGGATTTCTACCCGCTGATCTGTGTCTTCTGGATCACCTGTTATGTAATATTTCATGCCCATTTGTACTTTCTGAAACTTTCCCCAATTTATTTTCCTATAATTTAATCTTCTCTTTCCTGATTTTTATTTACTTTTTCTAATATTATAAACATTATTGTCTTATGATCACTTTCGATCTCTTCAT
>NNCF01126214.1:115005-192273 GCA_002313205.1 Laupala kohalensis
TTTTTTTTTTTTTTTTTCCTCCACGTGGTCATACGCAGTTTGTACTGTTTTTTGACAATAAATTTATTATTATTAAGAACCAATTTAAGAATCCATTTTGTTTATTTTTCTTGGGTTTTAAAATAATACTTTTATTTGTATACTTTCAAATAAACTAACTTGAAACGTGGTAAATAATGAATTTAATTAATTAAAGAACCTTGTGAATTTTGCTTGCAGAATAATTCTTAATCACTCAGACTTCATTGTGCATATGACCCATTTCAAGTGTAATATACATGCATTTAAATGGATTGTTTTCTCTCATATTGATGAATTCTTCTAGAAAATACATTTTGAACCTCCTTTGTTCAAATAGTTATTGTGTTAGATATTAAAAAGATAATAAAACAATGTTCTAGATTATTGTCAGAAAAAATTGAATAATTTTTAAATTCAATTCTTTTCTATAGGTATAATAAACAAAATTTTTTTCGATTATTTAACATCTGGTTCATTAATTTTTTAGTGTAGTCATATGAGGAGGGCAGAGGGTAGGCAGTTGTCCCCTCCTATAATTTTGGAATTGAAAAAAAAATGATCTCCCTAGCTGCTTGTATATATATTATCAGATGAATTTATAGGACTGACTTGATTGCTGAGATATAAACTATATACATATAACTACTCCATCCAAACAGCAGAACTTTGCTATTTTTTAACTGATGAAGACCTTTTGGGAAGATTAGACGAGACAATACAAATCCAAAAATAATTGTAAACAAATAATTTCATTACAATACGTGGTAATATAGTGCAATCAGAGACATCAATCACTCATCACACATTATAATAAATATCATTTGAGTGGTGAATATAATTTCCTTTGCAAGACCAGCAGAAGTAGTGCTCTGTCTCAGGTTGGTTTAGCAAAATAAGTAATTACAAGAAAATATGCACTTCGTTCCATAGAATTTATATTTTTTTAGGTAGATACCTTATGAATGACTTTTATAAGTAAATTATATTCCATGTGAATGAAATAAGAGTTCAACAAATTAGTTACAACATCTAATTATTTAATATGTATTGGTATTTTTAAATGAATAAACTTTATTGTCAAAAAAGCAGTTGCAAACTGTGTATGACTACATGGGGAATAATAAAATAAAGTTACTCTCTGGAAACAAGCAAGGGACCATCCTATCAATACCGGTTAAGGGCCCAAGGACAGTGGTGGATTTGATACTAAAAATTTAATAAATGTGTAATGTAATTATTTATCATTCCAAAATGAATTGTAAATATTTTCATTCCAAAATGAATCGTAAGTTTTACAATTCAACACCACAGATTGTCCCCTTCAAGTTAATATAAATATAAATTTTTGGTACGAAGTCTGGGTCCCCTCTAAAAAAAATTTCTTGCTAAATTTACCATTCAGCTTAATCTAATTATTTATTATTCAGCTTTATTAAACACATCTTATAGTATCTACAAATATGTTCAGCACTTTTTGTGTGGTAATTATCTGTGATACTTGACAGTATCACAGCTCTACCACACATTAGACTAGACCAGGCCTAGAACAATCCTCTGAATTTAATTGTCTGCATACTGGTTTTTGAAAATTCAATATTTTCTCTCTTGAACAGGGAAAATAGACCCAAAAACCTGTTGTGATGTGAAGATGAGACATAATGTGTTTTGGTTCTCCACTTATTTAGGTACTCCAAAAATGCCCTCATTATCTTAGTCTTGATGAAGCCAAAGACAATATTTCAGATTATTTTGGACATGGAAGTTTCATGGAACTAAAAATCATTTAGATAGTCTTTAGTTTTATGGAAAGTTTTTTTAATAATTAAAATTCCTTTCAAATTGTTGAAGGGTTACTTGTCCCACCCTCACCTTTGTCACCCTCTAACTTTACCTTTAGATGAAACATGTGAAATAGAGGTCCAAATGAACTAATAAGGTCTCAACCATATTTTTATTGAACTCCACATCAGCAGCAGTCAATATTGTTTACAAATTTTAAAATGTAAAGATGGAAAATGCTGCTCACCTTTTCGAAGTATGACACTGTCGGTGTCACTCAATCAGTTTTTGCCACCACCTACCGAAATTGCCCAAGGAGATAAAGGAGTGCAGGTAGGTGATAGTACAAGGCATTTTGCATCACAATTTTTCTCCAGATGGTATTACCCAGTACTAAAGAAAATGAAACGAAATTCACTCATGAAATACTATTTGATTATTGTGGCCTATCTGTGAAGAAAGATTCAGAAAGAACATGCACAAGAAATGAAAAGTTTACTTTGCTTTATTGACAGAATTGCGAGAACATTTGTGAAATATTGAAAACTTGGGACAGTGGAAAATCCGTGTCAGGAGCAATTGCAGCTAGAATACAGTGGGAATTGTTTGCAATTATTTCAAGCCTAGAAAATGAACACAAAGAATGGTTTGAAGAATACATGGTAGTCCCCTATTGCCTTCATTTAGAGTTTAAAATCAAGAAAGAGCAATCAGCACCTACAGTCTCAACATTTGAATCACTGTTTACAAATTATTGTAAAAAGAAAATAAATGTTTAAACAATAAGTAAAATTTAGTAATGTTTTTTTAAATCACTATCAATCAATTAATGTTTAAAAATTATAAATTTATCAACAAATTGCAAAAAATATTGTATCTTTAATTTTTTTCTCAANGGTGGTGGTCCTGTCTTTGTGACAACATATTACGAAGAGGGGAGAGGGAGTGAAAAATGCACATTTTAGTGAACATATTTTAGGGATGACCTCTAATTGCAAACACAAATCTAATGCCCTGATTTTGCTTGTGTTGTTAACATAGCTAAAACATTAAATTATGCTTGAGGTTGTGTAAAGAGATTATGAGAAATCATAACAAAGACTCATTGCTTCATAAACCATGAAAATAATTAAAAGTAATTAAATTAAATGTGTAAATTATAAATGAAATTTTAAAATATTTATTTTGACATTTCAAAGCAGGTAAGCATCAATGAATACTACAGCAATCAATTGGAACTGTGGCAATTCAGTTTGTATGTTATTTAAAAAACCTTCGTTTCAATTTCCCTTTCATATTCAAGACCTTCTCCTCTCCACCATTTAAATCGAAATTTGTTTTTTCTCCTAATAAAAATACATTTTTATCAGTACACGAGTAATTTTGAAAGACTCAATACGTTTTCATGATTGGAGTCATCTCTTGCGGTTTTATCAAAGAAAGACTGATATCACCGGTCAAAAATACTTTCAACTTCTACTGCAGCGAACTCATGTAATACTGATAAATCAAGCGAGGAATCTGGATTGATAATAAGTGTTATTAGATTTTGCGGTTAAGGAAGGAGAAATACTGCTTCGGTTCTCGCAGTGCTGTGGGCGAAAAAGGCACGAATGCGTAGGGTATTCCATTCCATGAGTATTTAAACTTCATACTTCTCATTTGGATACTTATCAGTAAAAAAGTGCAGTGCCGAAATTTGAGATACTGAAGCATTGCGGCTAGAAAAGTGCAAAAACCCGTAGTGAATTAGAAACTTTCAGGGCAAAGTCCACACACTATAAAGAGTTCCCAAGACTTTCACAAAATGGCAGCAGTGCTAAGTTCTGGCCAATTTCATAAAAGAGGTGCAATGTGCTACTCATTTGTTTTGCATTCAATGGATTTGAAGTGAAGGAAGAGCAAAAAGAGCATTGCAGGGAGCTCTGTAAAGAATAAATGGCACATATCACTATGAAAATGAGATTGGACTTCGCACTTTTCACGAATTATAGTGTTGTTTTTACTACTTTAATTTTATAAATATCTCGAAACGTTAATTTGGTATGACAAAGTTACCATTTGTTCTCATCTTTAAAGTTTGAAGAATCAAAATGTTTAATATAGATGTTTTTATAATAACTTTGTGTTCGCAAATTTGACACTTATAACAATCAAGTCTCCATTTACTAAAGAGTTGAAGTGGTGAGGAATTCGGTTTCGATCTATCTCCCTACCAATCTCTGACGAACGTCAATCCAATACATGCCAGCATAATGGGCTTTTGCAAGATATGCGGTAATAAATCATTTTCTGAAATAAATAATTCTTTGTCGCAAAGATGACTCAATACAAGAAGTAAATAAAACATCCTGTTAAAGAGTGTTGAAGTGTCGTTCTCTGGAGGTGACACGTAATGGTTATTCCCCATACTTCCCGTTACTCCCCATCTTTAGGTAAAGCAAATAACGTTTGACAATGTACAGTTTGAACATTTCCTCTGTACCCAAACGTTTCGCCTCAAGAACTTTGTTATTGTAACTCACAAATTCCGAGTGCCTACTCGTGGAGGACTGTTTTCATCGCCAACGGCCAAATGAAAATTGCGACGGATCAGGACTTGAATCCGGGACCTCCTGCTTCACCCGCCTCGACTCCTGAAGTCCGTACACAACATTGCACGCATGCGGCCAGAGCAGGAGGTCCCGGTCCGTTGCAATTTTCCTCTGGTTGTTGACGATGCAACTAGGTTCATGTTTAACGACGCTACTGAACAAGACCTGAGGAATAAGAACAACTAATTCGTATTATTTTTAACAGGCTCCCAGGATTGAACAAACCCAACAAGTTTTTGTATGTATATTTCTTCCGCATGTAGAAAATATATGATAACATCTAGCTGAAAATAGCAACGAGTTGGGAATCGAACCGGTGATCGAACTTGCACTGGTCTTAGGAGCGTTGACCGCTGCGCCATCTATTCATTTTTCCCCATAGACATATATGATATATCAAATGCAAGTCTATGGTTTTTCCATGCACATCTGATATCGGTCAGATTTTTCTCTGTCCATAACACGGTCTAAAATAGTCCATCAACTATCTCATTAATTCTTTAGAAACTGTCTTTATGTATTTGACTATTATTGCATTGTAGACATTTACTAATATATTTGTAGTTAGAATACAATATCGAACTTCCTATACTGTACATTATTAGTAATGTACTCGTTTTATAATAATCTCATGTTTTATAACAATCAAGTTAAACCGTGTCACTCTCCATGAAGTTGAGAAATCTTATTTAAAAACAAATTCACACCGAATATCTCATTTTCAAGACTAAACTGTATTTCAAATTTATGAAATAATTTAAAGAAATTAAAACAAGTACACACAGAAAATAAGGACCATGATTTTTGGTTTCGGCCAATGTTCCATCATCAACCATTCATTATTCACATGTCAATATCCCAAGAGTATACGTGGATGGTAGTTACGTCAAATAATTCGAACAGGAATGGGGAACGTCTTTTCTACATAGGAGGATAAATGGACATCACATTTCAATACAAAATTTTAAATTATGGAAAACTGAACTCGTCTTGATGTCAACTGCATCGCGTATGCCTCTAAGAATGTTTAACTACCTCACCTGTTTTCCAGTTTCTCCCGGGTTTCTCGCTGCGTGAAGTTCACTCGAACAACTGTGGCCTCTTCCTATCTCATTAGATAACTGTGATTATCTGGGCGTCAGCCCTTATCTTTTGTTACAAGAAAACGCAGACAAGTTATTTCCACGGCCAGTATTATTTCCACCACGGCTAGTGCACTAGTATGCACATCTCAATAATAAAACTAAACAATATTCATGAAAAAATACGTCTCGAAAATAAAATGACACTATTGTCATCATGTAGATAAATAGTTTTATTCATAATGAAAAATAGCTTACATTTCTCTCTCTCGACGTCCGTGTATTTTTGTACGATCTGTGAAACTATTTTTTCTATGGCTGTATAATTTAAATAAATTCATTATCATAACATGCTTCGTGAAATAACACAGTTTTTTAATTATGTTTCTTGAAATAAATGTATTGCAGAGAGCGTAAATGCGAGGGGAAGTGAAGGGGGTCCATTTCTCTGCGTATTGAAGAATGAGGAGTTTTTAAGTAGTAAGAGAACCACTGTCATATACCTGTCTCTTANAAAAAATTCAAAACAATTGGTACCGGGTAAAATAATGCCTTACAACAACTCATATCTAAAGCTAGAGATCAGCTATAATTCGTAGCTTGTAAGTTACATTTAAATTCTTAAGATTATCTTTCTACCTCCACCTAACCAAAAAAACAAATACCATTTATGCTTCTAATAATATTGGTTAGGAAATTCCTGTTTTAAATAAAGCAGTTGCATCATTCCCTTTGAGGTGAGCTTCTTCTACTCTTACTTTTATTTTGTAATAAAAAATATTACTTTTTTGTCCGTAAATATTTTTGCGAAGTTCATTTTCGAGTTCTCTATTCTAAGGTGACGACTTAAATGGATCCTTATGTGTAAAAGAGCATTAGCGTCGAGTTTGACGACATCGAACGAACAGTTCATAGCGAGAGTTCGTTAGTTCGACTGATGACTACAAAGCGGACCACGGTTACCGCTATTATTTTCTGAGAGGAGAATCTTAGATTTTTCAAATAAAAAAAGAATGGGACAAAGAGGAAACATTCTGTTAACGTAAGGTTAATAGTTCCTTAAAACCATTGAATCCCATAAAATAAATATAATGCAAGCCTCTATTAAATGAAATAAATGAAAAACGTATAAAATAATTATTTTTGTCAATGAACTTTCATCACTACTAAGGGTACGTGAGGAAATCTACTTAGACTTTTAAAGTAAGCCAGGTACATCCCACCTATTGATACGAATATCATATATAGATTATCGGTAGAGTTTCAAAGATATAATATATTTACATCGCGAACAAAGCAATACTTGTGGTAACGTATGTGTCCATTTAAGAATAAAAAGACTGGCTCATTGCTCTTTATTAAGAGATGCAAGGGGTGATAATGAACCCGATGGATTATAAAAGGACTTCACTGGTGTGAACTGGGTCCCAAATAAAAAGATAATATGCATAAATAATGTAAAACGGCAGTTGACCCTAACTAACATAATAATTTATAAAATTCATTCACCTTTTTCTTACCTAACACTTTCAATAAATCGAATTATGCAATCAATCAGAGACAGCTCAAGAAAAAAACCTACCAGTGTGAGTTAAATGTTTTTCAAATTCCCTTTCATTTTCCTTTATCCGTGATTCAATGCAAAATCATATAAACGAGGCTTTTTTGAGACACTTTCACGGGAAGTGACATGGAGAAACTATACTATTTGTGGCGGTTCATGTAGTGATGGACAGCTTAGGACACTTCCCAGAATTTGCCAATCCCTCCACCCTTAATTGGTACACTGCTCGGTCTTTCCGGAGTTAAGCTCTTAGTCACCAACTGGACCCAAGAAAACGGGAATGTAACATTTTTAATTGAATATTTTATTATTATTTTAATGTTATTTTTGCAGTCTACATGCAATTACGAAGAAGGTGGATCTAAGTACTACATAATTACGCCAAAATCAAGGGTTTCAGCAAAGTTAAAAATGAAAAATATTAAACATTGGAACTTGGAATTTTGACAGGATTTTGCTTTTGTGTCGTACACGTTCAGTAAGGAAGAATGTTTCGAAATTCCTTTTTAAGGGGTGATTTAGGGCAAAGAATTTGGCCACGAAATTCAGTGAGGTATTTTCACTAGTTTTTGTTCGTAAAGGTGCATTTACACTATGTAGCAATGTGCTATACAGCAAATGTCATATAACACCTTGCTACACAATTTCATGAGTTTGCTACATGTAGCATATTGCTACATAAAGCAGTTTCTTTTGAGGAAATGCTACTCAAAGTGCTACATCTAACAAACTCATGAAATTGTGTAGCAAAGTGTTATATAACATTTGCTATATAGCAGATTGCTACAGTGAAACACGTTTGTATTGCTATATAGCGGAAAACGGTAGTAATTAGAAAATGCCCCATTGCCTCTGAAATTAAAAACGAAGTAACTCGTTTGAGTTTATTGGATTACAATAAGTCATATAAGGTAAATATATTTAATGGTGTAGTGAAAGCATTTACTGAAACTAAATTTTTAAATATGTATTTCTAAAAAATAATCTTGCTGCTGTCAGGAATTGTCTTTGAACAACATAATGAGAAATTGTCCCGAATTGTCTAAAATTTGCTTCATGTAGCAAACTGCTACATAAAATTGTTTTACTCGTATGTAGAAAATGTTAGATAGCAAATGCTACATGTAGCAAAATGTTATATAAAATTTTGCTTCATAGTGTAAACGCGTCTTGACTGTGCAATTTTGGTCTACTCTTAATTGTATCTCGATGGGTAAATCGTGACACAAGAAACTGCCGTGCAAAGACTATAACAGTCGGCTAGAATTATTATGAACGTTCTAGTTTTTGTAGTATATCAAATTCCCTCAAACTATTTATATAGCTAGCAAAATGATTTGAGAGGCGTAGTAGGTAATTACTAATAGACTAATCATAAGCTACCACAGATATGTAAGTTACTCATTCTGTCGAGCCAAGGCCACCTTAGTAACTAAGGTAGCCATGGTCGAGCGCACTATCCTAATATTAAGTATTTAAGCTGGAATTTTGCTCATGTTATTCGGTGGAATTTTGAAGCGAATCAGTAGACGGTACTCCATGTGTATGAGTTGGCAATACACGGATTTTCCAATATGGCGAAAAAAGTAGTAGCAAAGCAACAAGAGCAATTGGTACAATAATTAATCTTGTTATTATTTCAAAGATCTTACTTTGGAACAAGAAATATTGTCCCATTACATTTTCAAGATTGATCATGAGTGTTCTAAACGTGTTGACTCGGAAAATCAGTGAGTTGTGTAGAAATTAAGTCGATGGTTATAGTTTATAAGCTACTCTCTTGCCATCATGAAAGTTTTTCCTTCACTTGTGCTGATGAGTTTATGTTCTTAATCATACACAACAAAAGTCGTACACGACAACTTATTCTTCTCGTTTTACATTTTACAGAAAATATAAAACAAGGAATATGGGTAATTTTACTATGGGAATGGGCGTTTTTTTGTTTTGTATTTTGGAATTTTCCACCATAAGAAGAACTCGGTATTATCGTATTTAGATTCCCCTGAAATTTCCAAGTTGTTATATGTATTTGGGAAGTTTTTAAAATATTACTTGTCGTTTGGGTAGCGACGAAAAAATATTGAGAAATTTTAGGAAAAAATGATGTGAAAAAAATGTGAAAATCAAAGAAAGGGACTGAAAATTTGGGTGTGCTTTCTTTCTGTCACAGAATACGACGAAATTATTTTGAACACGTTCCATACAACTGTAGCCAACTTGACGTGGAGTTGAGAGTATGCTTCTTCGAAAAAATCTCACATTTTTTTATAAAAGCTGAGTTGTCCTGAGTGACTGACTCATTCATTATCGCTGTGTAAAGAAACAGGAACTTAACTATTAGAGATATGATATCTTCACAGAATGTTGCATCTATATTTTCTAAGCTCACAAAGAAAGAATTTTTCGAAAATTGAAATATGATAAGTAGGGTGAAATGTAACGTCAATTTTTCACTATTTTCACTTTCACGACCTAATTAGACATCATCACGACTTTTGCATGTAAAAATTGCTAATTTACATATCTAAAAACATCTTGACTTTCGGCATTTCATTATTTAATGAGTGAAAAAGGATAGAAATGTTTTCTGGTGCGTATTTTTTTCGCGCTAACGGTAAAGTACATTATTTTCACTACATCTCACGAACTAATTGAGATATTATCTTGGCTTTTGTTTACAAATGTTGATTTAATGAAACGTCAAAAAATTAGTTTCTGAAATTTTCTATACTTCACTTCTAAATGAGTGAAATTTTTTAGTGCGTTGTCCTGACTGACTTATTCACCGATGCAAATGAAAACCATTAGACATGGGAACTTGAAAATTTGATGGGATGTTACTTTTGTAAAAACTCGCAATGAATGTAATTTATTTTAATCGAATTGCTAGTCACTTATGTTAATTCATCAACGTTTTGGTCTTTACCACTGAGAACCCTTATCAAGATGCGCTGTAGATAATACAAATATATGTACCAGTCGTTATAAAATCAGTTAATGGAAGAAAAATAAAATTGGAACTAAGGAACATCATACATACTTACACAGAGGACAATAAACATAATGATTCTTTAAAACAATTAAAACTACATCATACAACATCAAATACATAATGTTTCAGGAACATGTTTAAATCCAAGTTCCCATGTCAAACACAGACATCCTTCAGACGGCGATGAAGGAAACTAAGAAACTAGGCAATGCAAAAGTCTCCTTAAAACAAACCCATATGGAGGCACTGTCAAACACTAAACTTGTCTGATGATGGGACAGATAACAGCAGTAAAACTAGTTGATAGCATGTAAAATCCTGACATAACATTTACTCAGAATATCTTGTCCAATTGCTCATTCAGAGGATGGGGCTGTTTTTTTTACAAGGAGTGTTTCTGAAACTAGCCGTTTGCTATAATTTTTTCCTTATCAAGAATTTTTCAATTGCCTCAGTCCATATGGTGGTCATGGTTCAACATATGTATTATCACGGCGTTCCGCTTATCTGATATTATTCCGGTGGCGTCATCGCCACCCACGCAGACACAGCCCAAGCTGCAACGCGTTCGCAATAGGACACTTTCTCCAGCCGCCCCTAAGTGCCCGCCTGGCCGGGGGTGGCACACAAAACATCTGCGAGACACAAGGGCAGTGAAGTCAAAGGGTATCCGCCCTCTAGTCAGTTCTCGCTTCAACGCCTGTCCGCGCACACGCGCCTTTGTAGCTCGCTTAGCGCAATAGCAATAAACGAGATTATTCTCATGTTGTAGAGTTTTAGTTACATCGCACTCCCTCATTCCTATGTTCAGTAATCCGAGTTTTGACATGTTTTTTGGTTTGTCCCACCTATGAACCCCAACAATTAGGTTTCTTACATTCAATTTTATAAACAACATTGGTATTATTATTCTTGTCTAATTTATCTTTGCCAGTTTTGATGATGTTATGTAATTTATTGGAAGAAGCAAAGATAACCTTCGAATTATATTTACTCATGTTATTTTGTAGGTTCTCAGCTAGTCCTTTAATATAAGGGACAACCACAACTGATGTCAATATTTCCTTGGTCATTATTCCTCAAACTATTAAGATAATCCCCATTGCCCTTTTTTTCAAAAATTTTAATTCTCTTGTTAATGAATTTCTTAATGAACATTAGTGGGTAACAATTATCAATTAGAATTTCCCTGATTAATTCTATATTACTTTTTGAAACTTTTTATCTGAAAGTTTAATTGCTGTCCACCACTCGAAACTCAGAAACAGCGTCTCCTCTTCATTTCAGTGCGCGACAAGAATGAATCAGAAGTCAGAACCTTGTTTAAACGTTAATACCGAAACAATTTCGCACACAAATTGACGTATCGAAGTGTGGACTTGTGAGGAATATTTGTTCTTTTATTAAAAAACTAAAATTTAAAATTGAACTTTAATATTTACTTTATTAAATATCCTGGTAGAAATTATAAAATTGTTATGAAATTATAAAATGTAAATTATAAAATTATTATGAAATTTTTGGCACCTTCCCAATTACCTAGGGGTAATTGTCGTCATCCTCCGAGTGTAACTACGTATATTTGGAAGAAAATTGAGGTGTATACCAAGAATAGTCGTCAAATCTGATTTTCTGTTGTCTTGAACTGGAGTGTAAGGGCTCTATGTATGTATAGCTCTTAAGTACATACTATGTATAAAAAGGATGTGAATGCATTGCCCTTAAATACATACTATGTAATGGCGCATTTTCTGAGGCATCTGATACATGCGAATTCAAGCGCCTCAGTTCTGCGACTAAAGCGCCTGATGATTATTCATGACGCCCATTATCTTTTTTATTATTATTATTAAGTTGCTTAACCGCATTTTTAATATGGACTGCACGAATGTCGAAACCAGCAATATCGATTGAAATTTAGTGAAACCAGAAATGTAATTTATAAATGTAACATACTTTCTCGTATTCATTTGATTACACACTCATCTTCACGAAATTTATTCCTTTGGAAGTCAGGATTCTTCTTCTATTGTTCCATCATTACTGCACAAAAACGGAATAATATACCCCTTCCCGATTCACGTCGATTACTTTGTGATGTAAACAGCGTAATTTTAATGTATAATACCATCCATACGCAACTCGCATACAATGTTATTCCAGCGTTTGTACCTTTTTTCTGTATCGGCAGGAAATAAGTTTGCAAAGATAACGATTATGGTGGTGCTTCTCTTGGTGTTTGTATACCCATTAGTGAAGCGACCCGGGAGAGAACACAAGAACGCCCCGCGACGTGGCGCAAGGAACATCATGTTTGTGGAGACCTCCTGTGTCACTCCGACTACGTCATCCAGAGCATCTCCTCTGCCAGGTGCATGTTCAAAGAGTACTGAATTTCTTCTCTTCATCTAGTATTGAAATTATCAGAAAAACGAACCCGAACAATGTACTTTAACTAAGTAAACTTCTCTACTTTTTTTTGGCCAATGCCTATCATAGTGAATAGTTGAAAAAAATCGATATATTCGACTTTTCCATACTTGCATTATAAAAATCTCGTAAATGAAACAAAAACTACAAACTTATATATTCTGATCGATTATAACATATTCGTTTTAGCAGTTTCGTACTTGTAAGACACAAATGTACATTATGTAATGTTGTTCAACAGTCATTCACCTTATGGTAATTGGCAAATGACATTTACAGTTCGAAGTAAGAAGTGAAATTATTGCAAAGCGCAAAATTGAGCTCCCTTCTTGTAATTTCGAATACAACTCGAGTACATTAAAATATCTACGACAGTGTTTAATACAATATTTTGTTTAATACGGCCCATGACCAAAGAGTGAAGCAGGTAGCATCTGATCCTAATCCTAAGCGTTTGTATGAGTGAACAAACGTCAAAACTTTCAAAATGTCCCATTTATTTCACGAGCATATGGCTGTGTGCGATATTAAATCTAATTTGTTACCCTCCAATAACAAGATTATGTTTGAGCTAGGGGTGCAGACGGATTGAGCGTGCGCGGTTGTTCACATAGTTTTATTGTAGGCGACTACTGAACCATTAATAAATCAATAAGTTATAAACATTATGCTCGTAAAATAAATACGTAAATATTGTTTACTTATATTTACTTTCATAAATATATCATTTTATTATTATTTTTTATTATTAACCGCGTAATTAATCAGCTGTGGAAGACAGTGACTATGAAGTCTCCTCACAATAATGCTGAAGGAAACATATGCATTGGTTAGTGATGGAGTCATGAGAATACCTCTTACTTCTAGGTAAATACAATATTACATTTATTTATCCATATTCAAGTCAAAACAAAGGCCAAAAAGTTTAAATTTTTTGGGTGTCTCGGTGTCGTGCTGTACTCTACCATTCCTTCTTTTCCATGTAAATGGACAGTTAAATTACAATTGGTTCGTATCCTTGAGATAAGGAATACTTCAATGGTTTTATTCCTTGAGGTTTTAATGACAGTGTTGAGATCGAATACGTTTCACTATTCTATTAGGATTCTTGTTCTAAATATTTTTCACGAAAAAGTATGTACGTCTAAAAAAGCAAATTAAACGTGTAAATAGAAAAAAAACAAAGAAATGGAATTCAAATGATTTAAAACAAGAACTTCATGTGATTGTCTTTTATTGGGTGTAAGTGGGTACGAAGACGGAATATTTTCCTTTTTGTGTATGTATTTGCAGAAGGTATGATTCGCCTGACGGAAAGGCAGGCGTGCGCCTTGGAGGCTGCAGCGAAATTCAACCCCAACAGACCCGTCATCCTGGCTCATACCTGTCCTTTAAAAGATACCAAAGAGGTGCGTATCTCCTCATTTAATATTATATTTTCCTTGAAGAAGAATAGAACTTGTAACCATTATACCTACCACAGTTTAGGGATGAGTTATTACACTTCAGATTCTCACTGTAAATATCAATACCATATACAAACCTTGATGATGATGGACTACCGAAGTATTCTCGCGCGTGAATTCGACCCTATTTGTTAGCATGGCCCACGTAGTATATCCTAAATGTAAAACTAAAAGACTGGAAGTGTTCCGTGAGAGATCCCTTGGGCAACATCTATCGGCCTCTTGTAAAATCCATCTAAATCACAATGCTTATTGCTTGATTCAAAGAAAACACACAGTAAACTTTCAAATTGCACTCTACCCTATATCAGTTAGTAAAACTTTTCTCGTTTGGTGCAGTCTCGTGAAAAATCTAGGAATTTACATTGAAAGCTCGCTAAGTTGGCAAACCCAAACAAGTAAAAAGGTTTACTCCACCATCCACTCTTTAAAACGGCTACGCGATCTTTTACCAACAGGATTAAAGGAAATGCTTGTTAAGTCTCTTGTCATGCCGCGTTTTGATTACAGCGACTTCCTTTTCATTGACTTGACGGAAAAACTAAAACGTAAATTAAAAGTAGCTCAGAACTCATGTATGCGTTTCATTTTTGATCTCAGGAAGTATGACCATGTGACAGAATTTTTCAAAAAATCCAGGACACTTACATTCGAGGAACGTCGAACGCAGCATTGCCTATCTCTTCTTTATAAAATACTAAAAAATGAACATTTGACAGTTTTAGCAAAACGTTTAAAATTTTTGAAACTGGATCGCGTGCGAGGCTCACATCTCCTCTCTATTCCTCGCCATGGCACTACACTTTATAGTAAATCCTTCACAGTACACACAATAAGTTCTAGGAACAAATTTCCTGCTGAACTAAAATCTCTATCAACTTTTTATTCCTTCAGGCGAAGTCTTACAGAGCGGATGAAAATCTTCCCACATTTTCTGTCTATTTTCTCTCCCTCATTCGTATGCTTTCTTTCTTCCTTTCTTTTCATTTTCTTTCTTTCTTTTCATTTTCTCTCCCTCCCTCTCTCTTTCTTTCTCTTCTTTGCTTTTACATTATCTCTCTCTTTCATTCTTTCAGTACCCTAGTTTCATAAATTCTTATGTAATATATAATTTGTAAATACAGTGTAATATGTATCTAGTAAGGTATAATCGTATTATTCTATGTAACTTGTAAATAATGTCATTACGTAATAATTTGTTATTATATCCTTCATGTAATTTCTATACTTTGCAATTTTATATTGATAATTATATTGTACTGTTACTGCTTTTAACCCATGTTCGGCACTAAGCCGCCATCCTGATTTGCTGGATTTACTCAATCGTTTAAGGTTTCACCGGGATGGTCCATAGTATTGCTTCCCAGCTTTAAATGTAAATACGATCTTCCCAATTTTCATCTTGTATTTAAAATGTAAATGTTTTAAAATGGTTTGACGGAAGAGCAGACCTTAAGGTCTGAGTCTCGCCAAAATAAAGGCATTTTTATTACTATTATTAATATTATTTTACTCCGTTTAGGATCTCAGCTTTTTCTACTGGTCGTAGTGAGGTACGGGCTACACCAAGCACACTCACTCTGGATGATTCAAAAAATTTCTGACTTTTCTTGATGTGTTGAGCAAAACAACTTTCAGAAGTTGTGCATAAATGGTCTTAAGCAATTTAACATGTTCATACTATTGTGGAGGGAGATAGGGATGACTCTTGTAGAGGACTTTACTACTGGTAGTACGTAAACCCTCTCCATGTTCCATATCCTTTGTATTTCTGCCTTAAGGTCACTGTATTTCTGTTATTTTTCCTGAATTGTTTTCTGAAAGTTATGAGTGTTTGGCACAGTTATGTCTATCAAATAGGTTGTCTTTGTTAATTGATCTTTAAGCACTATGTCTGGGCTGTTGTTATGAATTGCACGGTCCGTGATTATTGATCTGTCATAATATAATTCTAAAACGTCAACCGGCTCATATTTGTAATAAGGTGTGCTATTTTCTATAAGACAATAATTTAAAGCTAATGATTGGTGAATTATGTTAGCCACCTGGTTATGGCGATGAACATAATCAGTTTGTGCCAACGTATTACAGACTCCGGTTACTTGTTGAATTGTTTCAGAAGTAGTTCCACTTTTCCTGCACTTATCATTTTCCATATGGGGATCCTGCATAATATATTTCTTATAATTCCTAGTGGGAATAACCTGATCCTGGATGGCCATAACAAACCCTTCTGTTTCAGGAAAACGCTCCCCTCGCCTGAGTCACGCGTTCGGTGCTTTCTTGTCAACATTGGGGTTTCTCAGGTTATGAGGGTGTCTTCCGTGCAGTGCCATGCTCTCCCATTCCAAAATTTTGTCTACTTCTGTTGAAATTTTTTTCACTGTCTAAGTTTCTAGCTTCTAATAGGTTTATTGGAGTGTAATTGTTGTCTGAGCTGCGTGTAGTGAGCATTCCTTCATCCGTTCATGAAAATAAGAACGAAGTTCAGCAATCTGTCTGTTGTGTAGGTTTTTTATATCTATAATTCCTCTTCCGCCTTCATCTCTTGGAAGTGTCATTCTTAGATTATTTGATTTTGCGTGGTGTTTTCGATGGTTTGTCAATTTTGCCCGCAATTTTCTCTGCAGATTTTCCAAATCAGTGGTCGATCAAGATATTTTCCCAAATGAATGAGTTAAAATTGATATTACATACGTATTTATGACCTTTATCAAATTATTACTATTCAGCTCTGTTCTACAGATTCTCTCCAGTCAGGTGGTAAATTCCGATGCAAGTGTTCTCTTGATTTCAGTATGTGCTATCATTTTTGATTGCTTAATTCCTAGATACTTGTAAAACTCAAATTCTGTCATTAGCCCAATTTTACCCTGCACTATATAAACTACCTGAGTGTTTACTAAATCTTTACCTTTACGTCTACTAAAGATTCTGCACTTTTCCAAGCCAAGTTTCTTATTAAAATCCACTGAAAACTGTTCCACCAGTTGTATTAATTGTTGAAGCTTAATTGAGGATGAAGCATATAGCTTCAAGTCATCCATGTACAGAAAATGGGATACCCGATGGCCATATCGATTATTGCCCATGCGATATCCGATGTTGGTACGATTCAGTAAACGGGACAAGGGATTCAGTGCCAAGCAAAACCAAAGTGGACTCACAGAATCGCCCTGAAAAATCCCCCATTGTATCTTAATTTCAGAACTTATTTAATTTCTATTACCATCATAAATATGAATAAATGTTCTCCATTGTTTCATCATGTGTTGTAGGAATCCAATCAAAGCAGGGTGAATCTTATATATTTTAAGGATATCTATTAACCACATATGAGATACTGCATCGAAGACCTTCTGATAACAACAGAAAATATTTCTATTTCTTTGGTGAGCTTCTTTGAGAATAACAGAATCAACTACCAGTTGCTCCTTGCATCCTTTCATGCCCTTTCTGCAACCCTTCTGTTCTTCAGTTAATATGTTCTGCTTATTTAAATGAGCGTTTATTAGTCGTGTTACACAAGCAGTCATTATTTTGTAGACAGTCTGTAGGTTATTGGTCTGTACTTGGATGGGTCATTTGAAATTTTCTCCTTAGGCAGTAAAAACGTTTTACCTTCTGTCAAAAATAACGGTACCATTTCACAGTGTTGAAAGAAGACATTGATGAAATGATCCAGATGGATGTGAGTACACGTTAGTTTCTTGTACCAATAATTGTGTATGTTGTCACTACCTGCGGCTTTCCAATTATGAGTTTCATTTATTATTGTTATTATTATTTTTATCCCTGAATGATACTTAGATATACAAAGATAATAAGAAAGAACAGAATAGTTACCCAATACACTATGTCAAAAAATAAGAAAATTCTGAAAACTATAATGTTCAAAACAAAGAAAAAGGAAGAATGAAAGGAAACAAGAAAGAGAAAAGGAAAGAAAAAAGCTAATTTAAACACTCCCGATGGCTTGTGGAAGGAGCCCCAATCTATTTATGAAATTCAATAGTTTATTAACATCATCCGTTTCATTTCCGAGAAAAGTTGGTAAATCTGCAGCCAGACCAATTTGTCTTCTGGTGTATTTTCTGCAATCAGTTAATAGGCGACGCACAGTCAGAGAAGAACTATACTCCTCACAAACAAGTTCATCATCAAGTAACAAGAGATACCGAAGAGTGAGAGGACAATATTCTATGCGCAGGCGGGTCAGCAAGACCTCCTCGCGCCTGGCTGACCTACAAGAACTGCTCCATGACTTAACAGAGGATTTGATAAGTCGGATCTTATTCCCTTCAACAGCCAACCACTCACTGTTCCATTCACCCAGAATCCTTGTTTTGATGGAATTTAGGAGATCCCCTTTTGGAATCGTGAAGAAATGCACGCGGTTCTTGAGGCATGCCGCCTTCGCGGAAACTTCTGCTTCCTCATTTCCTCTTATTCCCACGTGACCGGGAATCCAGCAAAACATTATGTTCTTTCCGTCACTTTGGAGGGAGAAAAGTACATTCTGGATGTTCTGGATCAGCTCATCAGCTGGATACATAATCTGGATTGCTTGAACTTTGTTGATTGCAGTGCTCTCAATATGGCGTAGCACCCAGCAGTGTAGCAGTGTAAACACCGCACAGGTCGTCAAGACGGTAAACACAGGTCTTACGGGGAAACACTACAGAGCAGCCGACATCATCGGTCTGCATCGACCCGTCAGTAAACACAGGAATATAGACCCGGTGTTTGTCGAGGATTAGGTGGAATTATACCCAAAACATCGCGGCTGGAGTGTTCTTCTTGTCATGATGCAGAAGATCGAAATTAATCTTCTCCTTGTGCAAAGTTCAAAGATGAGTCTTACTGAAACCTTGATTTAAGACATTAGGTCTGCGCATATTCAAGGTTTCCAAAATTTGTTTGAAGCGATATCCAAATGGTTTTGGTTGCTCTTAGTCGGTTGTTGTAGAAACAGATGTAAGAGGAAGGATGAAATACTACGTTGTGTACCAGGTAGTTCTGTAAAGTGCGTACATGGGAAAAGTATCCTAGAATGAAGAGTTGCCGCCGGAGGTAAAGAGAGGGTTCGTCACTCTCGGCATACAAACTCGGAAAGGGACTAGTACGGCAGGCTCCCGTGACAAGCCGGACTCCTGCATGATGGATACTATCCAAATTCTTTAAATAGCTTGCATGAACAGAGCTATATACAACGCAGCCATAATCGAATCGAAATCTTATGAATGCACGATAAAACTGGAGCAAGGAGGAGCGGTCAGCACCCCATTCCCTGCTACTCAGGCACTTAAAATATTCAGAGACTTTAGTGTTGTAGCTCTTAGGTCTGTAAGATGTTCAATCCAATTAAGTCTCTGATCAAAGATAAGACCTAAAAATTTTACCGATGGATAGAATTTTAGAAAGTTGTCCCCCAAGACGAGATGAGGTTCCGGCAGGAGACTTGGTCTCCTCCTGAAGAGAACACAGTGTGTTTTTTCAGCAGAGAAACGAATGACAGTCGTTTTTGACCATTGGAAAATCTATTGAGGACGAGTTGGATTTGTCGCTCCGCTCCTGTGACACACTGCGATGAACAAAAGATGGCAAAGTCATCGACCAAAGGGCGTTGGACAGGATTCTTTACAGCAGATGTAATGCTGTTAATACCCATTACAAATAAGGTCGCACTCTGTTCTGTGCCCTGAAGGACCTCTTGAAGAAGGAGATTCGAGGTGTCTCTTCCAATTCTGTATCGGAAGGAACGCTGATCCAAAACGGACTGTAACTACAGACGAAGATGTCCTCTAAGACCCTCTAAGAGTTGTTGCAAAATGCAATGACACCAAGTAGTATCATAAGCCTTCTCAATGTCAAAGAATATTCCTACGATATGTTGTCTTCGGACGAAGGCATCTTGAATCGCTTTTTCCAGGAGAAGTAAGTTGTCCAGGATTGAATGGAATTTCCTGAAACCACACTCAGATCGACGCTGTAGGTTATGCCTTTCAAGATACCAGATATCAGATTACTACTGGACAAACTAATTCTATATCATCAATGACAATGAAGGAAATGGTCGGATAAATTAAAACCAATATTACTCCCATAAAGCACCTGGTTATGATCAAATTAAAGCTGAGGTAAGCAAATACCTAGGAGAGCTATTGCATAATAATCACTTGATGGCTTGGGAAATACATTAATTTTGGACAAAGAAATTAATTATTACAAACGTATATCAGAATTGATATTTATAAAAAATACGCATGTCAGTTTAAATTTACGCACAGACACAGAAAAACGTTTTGGTTTATACAATACAATATTATAACATGTTTGTGTTTCTGCTTTTTTTGTAAACATATTTTGTGTTTATATTTCGTTTATATCATGTTCATTGGTCCTGTTGTTATATTTATTGTTATAATTTGTTATTACTTGATCACCTGACGACGGTGTAAATCCACGTTGAAACGTCGTGAGTTCTGAACAAAAAATGAAACAACTATTCTTCCAAAATAAGGTAGTAAGTTTTTAACTATTTGTTTATCGATGCATTAAAGCCTATATTAGAAGAAAGGCAAATAATCACAAAGCATCAATTTGTATTTAGGAATGAGCATTCAACTATTGATCAGATACACAGGATAACAAACGTTATTGAAAAGATCCTTGAAGAAAAAGAAAGCTACTCAACACTTTTTTGGATGTAGCTCAGGCTTTTGATAATGATAATAATAATAATAATAATAAATTTATTGTCAAAAAACAGTACAAACTGCGTATGACCACGTGGAGGGAAAAAAAACTAATTTACTCTCCGGAAGCAAGCAAGGGACCATCCCATCAATTCCGATCAAGGTGTATCATGAGGGGCAAAATAAAATAGATCTGTTTCTACTATCATAATACGTGACATTAAAAATATTATACTTAACTGATCACCACATCAGAGTCAAGCAAGATGATCCCTCATGGGCATAGTTGGGGTACAACAATGAAGTATGTCAGGTCCTGTTATCTACCTGTTATTTATAAGTTACTTACCAAAAATGGAGGGAACATTAACAGTCACTTTTAATGTCACGGATATATTGCGTGGATATATTGCGTTCGTTATTTTACCTGCTTCTGAGAAGTAAGAATTAAACAAATTTGGGATGTCCTGAGAATTTGATAACATTTTGCCATTGTTTAGTAGAGAAATACTTTCTTCGCGATTTATCAGACGTTGGCGTGTAATTTTTAACAATATTCCACGTGGTTTTCATCCGGTTGTTCGATTTCAGTACCTGCCTGTCGTTTTCCATTACTTTAGCTGCATAGGCTACTTTTCGAAGAATAGTCTTATATTTACGAAAATATTCATGGAAATCGGGTGGTTGGTTATAGTGTTTTGAAAGATAATATAAACGGCGTTGTTTTTTTGAAGAAATTCTTTTCCCTTGGGTGATCCATCTATTGCATATCTTTGTGTTAATAAACTTCTGGTTTATGGGATTCTAGAGTTGTAATGTTTTAGGAATATTGAGGTAAATGCATTGAATCTGTCGTCAGTGTTTTGGAAATTGTAAACATCTTTGCATGTTTCTTATATTCCCTTACCAACCCTCGTTTGCGCGCACGACGTTCTCTAGCTGAGTATGACACTCCCATCTACCTGCGTGTGCTCCTGTTGACATCCCTGATGTACAGGGGAGCAGGTAATAACATCTCAACTGTGTGTTGTTGACAGGTGCGTGCAAAATGGCCGGCGCACATACATGCGGCACTGTCTATGCCTAACGTGCGTGTGTGGCCGTTGACGTTTGTGCGGGCGTTCAGCGGCACACCACATGAACTGCAAGAAGTAGTGGAAGGCTACACGTTGGACCGCAGCGCTATGCCCGAACGCGACGCGGCTCATTTGCTCCGCTACGCGCTTCTTTGGCGCTACGGAGGCACGGCCGTCGACTTGAGCTGCATTGTGCACCAGTAAATATGACTTTCTCAGTGGTATCACACTGCTATATTTTTTATATAAGTGATGGGTTAGTAAAACGAGAGGGAAGAATTAAAAAACAAAGTAGGCGAAGAAGGAGTAAATAAAATAGGAATATCCAAAACATAACCCTACAGTAATTCAATATATTACCCTTAACACAGTTCACTTAACTCTTATCCAAATGGTTGGTGAAACGGACACCGTCGTATGAAAATTATTGCAGCGAAAGGATTGTATTACTACATTTTCTTGGGAGGGTGTCAATGGAAATGTTCACTTCTGTCGTAGAATCTTAAACTAAAATTAAGGGTATCGAAAACAAATAAGTATAACTACGTTTTTAAATAAATACCTACGCCTAGAAAAGATGCATGTTTCCTTCTCAATCGTCGGTAAGTTACTTAAAAAACACGTCCCCTTAAGAAACTGCTCACATACAATCTAGTGGAAACTCGCCACAATTCTTCCACGAAGTATGCAGATCTTGCTGATTACCCGGTGTTGCCCGAGATGCGCTCGCAAGTTGAATGTCAAAGGTAGACTAGCCCAGAAGCGAACGGGGCGGCGCCGTTTGTAAGCGCATCCTCCCGTCAAACTGAAGGTCCCGAGTTCGTATCTCGGTGCCGTGTCCCATTTTCATTCAACATAACATAATTAATATGGTTGCTGGCGGTGAGGTTCACAGGAATTTAAGAGATTTCTGTCTGTTTCTAAACTATTCGTCCAAATTTTACGATTTATAGACATACTTCGTCTTCGTTTAATACACAAAACGATAAAAAATATATTTTTGTGATTTTTCCTTCTTAATATACTATTGAAGTATTTAAACATTTCTATTTTTTTTCGATAAATTAGGCTATCCTTTTTAGACAGATGTGCTGACAGGGAAATTTTTGTAGAAATCTTTGAGGTGAACAATATAACCAGTCCTAATTGTCACCTTTCTTTAACCGTTCACACCTTTTTTTCGATATCGTGGTCATTTATCGCCGAAATAATTTTCTTTCTTTTTTCCTTTCTTTTATTTTCATTAATTTTCAAAATGAATGTTAGCTTATGTACTTCTTGAACAACCTAACTATATATTTGTCAAATATCATCCCAATCGGTTTGGAGGTTTAGTCGGGAAAAGGTAGCAAACAAACACACCTTCGCATTTGTATATTAGTATATATTCACAATTTTATAAAATTCAATAACATCATTTCTATAGATGGCACAGAGCAGGTTGCAGTTTTTTTGCAATCAATTCCTCTCATCCATACACACACATCCATAATTTTAAAATCACGAAAAATCATTCGTTCTGTTCATTATGGAAAAAGTTTTCAGGTCAGAAAAGTCTGACGAAGTCAGGTCTGACAAAGTCAGACTGCTTTGAATTCGAAAATTTTGCGAAAATAATTTTTTTTTACTAGGACTGTCTTTTTTGAACTTGACTCATCCTGTCGGTTATGGCAAAATGAATCAATATTGGATTTCAAGAGGAAATCCACTGAAACAAATTACGAATTGTAGTTTTTTTGCATCCGATTCCTTACGTCGAATTTGATACATTTGCCTTTTAGGGTGCAGACATCCGCCAAGAAAGGATTGAACAAAAATCCATTTCTAAGGGGGTGGAATAGGGGTTGCAATGTTTTAAGTGTGTATTCCACCACAACTCTGAAGAGCCTGAACCAATTTTAACCAAACTTGATACCCAGATTAATATCTGACAGCAAGCATCGTGGAGGTAACACTTCCTTGGCACCATTAGGGAGAAGGTAGGAAGAGGGTGGCATGTACAACTAGTGGGAAAATCCGATATTAGATTCGAAACCATACTTTTCGGTGTCGTTGATGTGGATAAGGGCGTCCCCGATGCTTTGTAAGTTCACAGTCCATATTGCAGACAATTCACCTTTAGCATCCGTAGTGAAGGGGATAATAACACGTAATACTGATAAGAAGCGACCAATATTTGTGTTGAATGAATAATTTTTAAGACACAGGACAGTCACTCTCTCATTGCCTCTTACGTCCACTTTTTCTTCAATTTAATTATTCTAAGTCATGTCTTCGTCGCGAGACATTACATGACATATGTCTCATTACATTTCATGTTACATTACCTGACATCTAACATTACATAATATATTACATTACGTGTCTAGTTTATCAATCCTTTTATTTCCCCTATTCGTTTTATACAATTACTGAAGGCGTCATAATTTTTTTATTCGCTATCATTCGGTGAGTTGTCTCCTTTATCTGTTCTTTAGATTTCATTATATGTTCCACTCTTTCATCTCCTAGCAAACTATCGGTTGTTCCATCATCTCTCCGTTTGATCCTATTTCAGTAACTATTGAAACGGCCATGTCAGTATGTCTGTCATTGCATTCCCTGACTGAAACCATTTCCCATTTTTATGTGCGAATGTCACATCCGGCATAAATTTACATTTGACACTTATCTCCCATCGAATCTGCCATGCTTGTACTATGTTTGTTATTTTCGTCATCCATCCCATTTCTTCAATTCTAAGTTTTGCCATTTCAAATGTTTTCTCTTTCCTCATTGCTATTCTCAATGATTACTTTTGCACGGCCAAATCTATTGGGAAGACTCTTTAGAAGTTTAGAGTGTCCGTGGATACCAAGCGGTATGCTCCATTGAGTCGCAGCACACATAACCACTGTAATCTTACTCATCTATTTGTCATTGCGTTATTTCTGAGCACCTTTGACCAAACACTACAGCGATATAAAATCATTGGCTCTATCACTCCTTTATACAGAGCCAATAGATACTTTTTCTTGACGTTGAATATCGTTAAAGCGATCCTTAACAGTTGATAGTAATTTTTTTTTAATTTTTGTCTTCCAAGTATGTAATGTGCGAGATGAAATTTAATGTTGAGTTCACCATTATTCCCAAATAAATATAGTCCTCTTTTATTGTTATCCGTTTACCATTCAACTTCAAAACCGATTCCCTTATTCGCGCATTTTTCGTTCCACAAATCATCTCTACGGTCTTATCCGTCGCAGTTCCAGACAATGTTCATCACAGCAATTAAGGCATTTCTCTAGCAATCTGTTTCCCTGCTCTTCCACTTCTCGAAGCGGTGTACCCTCGACGAATACAGCAATATCACCCGCATAATCAATAATGAGATACTTCTCTTCCTTAATATGTTTTATAAACCCATTAATAAGTAGGTTCCAGAACAGTACACTTCCATGGGATCCCTTTGGACATCCTTTACCATTTTCATGTATAATGATCTTATCACCTATTTCCAAATAGGAATATGTTTTGTAAATAGTCTGCTAAAATGTTGTACAAATATCTATTCATCTTCATATGCCTCATTTGCTTCGATACCAGTTTCCATTGTATATTATTAAATGCGCCACGTATATCTATGAAAATTACGAGTCCGACTTGCTGCGACTTCCCTTGTATCAATCCCATTAAGTTATTAATAGCTCCCGTTGGTGATCTTTCCCTGCGAAACCCGAACTGCTCATCGACAAGTACGTTTGATTGATCAATGTTATTAGTAAGCCTCCGTATAATAATCTCAAATATTTTGCCATAGCAACAAACTGATCGGACGATTCAAATTTGGATCCTCCATATTCCCATATTTTCCTTTGTAAAACGCACATATTTTTGCTATTTTCCATTGGCCGGGAAATATTCCTCCTTTGATAATGTATTGATCATTAACCTTACGACCCATTCTCCATTTATTAATCTCATCATCTTGAGTTCGTTTGGTCAGTGATAAATCTATTACTGACTTGCCTCTATCTCCTACGTATACATGTTATCATGAATCTATTACATAATTATCGGATTACTAAGATCTCTAGTTTTGTGTCCACGATTATTACGCATGCCCAAATCTTCTATCGCTCTATAACTAATTTTGTCGCAACATAATTTGGCGAAACATTTGTATGATTCCTTAAAACATGCCACATCAATTTCTTCTTTATCCAAGTGTCGGGGAAGGTTTTTTATTGCTTCGCAAGTCCCAGCACCGAGGCTTGCTTCGCGATAAGGTGCCTTCCTTTCCAAAATAAATACTCAAAAGGTTGAATAGGACAAGGTTTATTATGTAAACTAGTCGTCGTATTATAAACAGTAAATAACACCAGACGACGAACGACAGACGTTGAAAGCTGTGTGAAATGATGCCTCGTTCGTCTAACTCACGACTTTAGGCAAGTGGGTTGTTGAAGTTCAAGAGGTCTCCTTCTTTGTCGCTAGATGGCACCGCTGGTGATGTCCAGTTGTAGCTAGTCGACGGAGTACGATATTCTGGTGCGTGACGGCGCCGCTGGTCGAAGTTATCTTCGTTCTCACAGGATGGCGTGTCGTATCTTCGTGTCTCGGACTTAGTTCCCGGACTGACGGTGTGAGGGCGTCGCAGTCGTGTGATACTTCGAAGTTGAAATCCGCTGGATGAAGAGTTATTCCTTCGGCTCACTAGATGGGGACGTCTGATACTTCGAAGTTGAAATCCTTCGACGCTCGTAGACTGGAAATGATTCAATCACGGATCTCGGACATAGAAATATTTCTGCGTGTTGATGCTCCAGTCGCAAGTTGAACTTAGTTATTTCGTCGGTGCTCGTGCGTTGGAGCTGATTCACAAGTCTTCGGACAAAGAATTATTTCTCTGAGCTGGGGTTCTTGTTTGAGGTTATCGGTTGTTAGTGATATCGTCTTGACAACCAGTAAACAACATGGCGCCCTTGTGGCTACATGTAACGTTTTCGTGTGTCAATTACATGAAGGAGTTCATCATACGTATTGAGGTATGTGTTTCGCTATATATGTAGGAATGTGTTCCTACACAAGTAACCTATTTTTTTCTCGCGACACCATAATACTCCTCTCTAAATTGTGCCGTAAAGATTAAATCCCCTTAATTATCACTATTTACATTATACATCCTCTCATTAGTACTATTTTTCAGTTCATTTATACTACGGGCATGTCTTTTTTACTACTTTATGATTAGCATCTAATTCTCTCCTCTTGTAGTTTGCATATTGCATACTGTTATTTGTACATGATTCATACCTGTGGACATTCCCACCACTGTGACGGCAGGTATCGTCCATATACCTGCAATACTTCGTGAGATTGCCAAATCTCTGACACTTGTACCAACAGACTGGTGTCCTGTTCACTGACACACGATAGTTCTCCAATCCGAAATATATTATTCCTTCATTTAGTATGTGTTTCTCAAATTTGTAATCTATGGCAATTAATCTTTCTACTGACAGTGTACCCTTTCTCAGCGTCGCAATTACCTTTGTACTGTTGATGAAATGTTATTTGTCTCTCAATTTCACCAGATTTTGTTAAAACATCCCGCATAGTAGTATAGTAGCTTAAGTTCACTGGGAATATACTCACTTTGGGAAGGGGATGAAAATTACTCAATTAGTATTGAGATCATCGTTTTCGAGACCGCTGAAGTTAGTAGTGATATTCCCGAAGGCGCTGAAGTCCACCCGTACAAACACCAGCACCACTAGGGAAAAGGATGCAATGAAAAAATTATTGATCATGATAGCACAGGATCAATATTTAAAGGGTTGATGAGATGTTTAAACTACTAATGCCGTTAAGTTCAGGTTGAGATCACATATGGGCGCGGTATTCATTGGAGTTGGGCGTGGGAAGGAAAATACTTAAAAATAATGTAAAATAACCGAAATTTAAGTCAAGTCCATAGTATTTGTGTACTCTGAGATATATAATCGTCTTTCCAAAAATATTATGTATCCCTCAGAACACACATGACCAGTGCACGGTACCGCTAAAGGTAGGGGTTGGGAAGAGTGACACGAAAATATCAAATCACGAGAAATCGCAAACACTAAAAGTCGCAAATACACGTTATGAAAGGATTTTACAAAATGGAAATGCGAGAAAAAATAAAGTTGCAGACATATTACAAATTCACGTGAACAATTCACTCAGAGAGCTGTTTTATAAATTCATACTTTACGCAAGCGAAGCATCTCTTCGGCTATTGAGAGCATTCACCGCTGGAAATAGAATCATATTTCTCTATGATGATAAGTGTAAATACACGTATATCATGATCTTGTTATGCAATTTTACCTTTTTTCTTATCCGTTAATTTTAACGATATTCTTCAGTTAAGTTTAGCAAAAAATTACTTAATCACTCTAATTTAAATTTTTGTTTTAAATTGGTGTCACTTATGAAATAGATAAAGCTTTCATAACTATTAGCAATGAAAATTGCTTGCGTATGAGATACGCAGTAAGGATTTCTAACCCAATCGGCATCTTCAATATGTTCAGGAAAATATTGCAACAACGTTTCTTTAAAGCCATTTAAATGTTCTAAAAACAATTTTGAAATATCTTCGCCCGTCGTAAAATTCACATTCTGTCACACTTTTATTTAAAATTGTAAAACAATCCCAGTAATATTTTTCAACTGAAGAAATCCAAAAAAAAAATTCCTTTTTCAAACGAATTTATTTTATCTCTTGTCTGAAAACTTGTAATTGTCTTCCCTATTAAAGATATATCGAGTTCATTGCATTTTGTAAAAATAACTGCAAGATACGAAAGTTTTATTAACCATGCAGAATTTGTTAAAACTGCAATACAATTTTGCATTTAAAAATAATTTTGTTTGAAAAAACACCAATAATTCATGTCGAAGCTCATAAAGCCTTAATAATGGTTTGCCTCTGAATAGTTACCTCAATGAAGTATGTAATAATAGTCCCGTGTGATCACTTTCCATTTCGTCCCATAGAAATTTAAATAATCTCGTTGCAGTGGTCGAGATTTTACAAAATGTATAATTTTTACTGCTTCGTCCATAACATTTGTTAAATTCATAGACTTTTTTGTAACAAATGCCTATGTATGCAAAATATACTGACTTTTAGTACCTCTTGGGTCTACTTGAATTATACAAGCCGTAACTCCCTTTATCTTCCCTAACATATATTGCTGTCTCTTATACACATCTAGATGTGTATAAGAGACAGACATGAAGGAGTACATNGTCTGAACATCTACAAAAACTAAAATGGCCTCTCAGCAAACAAACATAGTACTCTCTAGCCTGCCTCCACGCTTCAACGTTCCACAAATAAACCACGAAATTAACCTGGTAAACATCTCCCTAAAACATCACCTGGCAGACACAAAAATCACATTTTTTTATTTGCAACCACACCTGACTGCCAACGATTTTACCCAGCACGGTTTACATCTGAGACCGTCTGGGAAACATCACTTCGGTTCTCTCCCAGCTTCACATCTGAGCTCTCATCATCCACCTGCACCTTTACCCACTCCTACACCTCCCTCTGCTCCTACCTCATCACCATCTTCCTATCTCAACACACATTTCTTCACCTGTCCCTTAGATGGCTAGTCCCCGTTCTTTCATCTACTGCTTCCTCATCTCCCACGTCCTCATCTATTACTCCATCCACATCTCCTGCCTCCCCCTACACAGTTATTACACTTGCGCTCAAGAGTACGATGTGACACTCGAAGGAGACAATCTCGTTCGAAAGCAGAGTGCGGGCTTGATCCGGAACTAGAAGCTGTACCAAATTCAAATTCCCCGTCCACAATCTAACATCGATACCATTTCTCGTGAATCACAAACTCTTTGTGAAAATAAAAATAATTATATTTCATCATAATGTCCAATCCCTTTCAAACAAATTGACAGACATTGAAATTCTGCGACACGATAATCCATTTGATTCGCTATACCTCACATAACATTGGCTTTATACTAACAACATCAACGATACAACAATTTCTAATTATTATTTAGCAAGTTCTTACTGTCGGCAAAATTTTAAAGGAAAAAATCCCCACGGAGGTTCTAGGTTCGTAATGGTATTTTACCTTCTGCACTGCCAGGCTACGAGAATTTATACGTAGATAGTCTGTTCGAATTTTCTGCAGTTAATCTGACCGACACAGGTATTGTTCCTCAATCAGACCTTGACATATTTTTTCGAAACTTCGAAATTGTTTTAAAACGTATCACACATGAATCTACTAAATCTATTGTTATATGTGGTGATTTCAACATGGATTTCCTGAGTACATCCGAATCTCCACATTCATCAATTAATCGATTCAAGAATCTTATCAATTCCTTCAACCTAATTACTACGATAAACAACCCCACTCGCCTCTCCGGTTCATCTCAAACTTTGCTAGATCAAATTATCGTCAACAATGGAATCTCGTATCTCTCGGAAGTGATTATTGCCGAATACAGCGATTACCTTGCTCAAGTATTGACTATTAGTAAAAAATAAAAACCACTTAAAATCCTTTACAAGTTTTCAAGACAATTTAATGACACAAATCAACCCATATTCATAAATTATTTGGAACATGGAAGATAAGAAACATGAAAAGATGTTTACAATTGCCAAAACACTGACGACAGATTCAATGCATATATCTCAATATTCCTAAAACATTACAACTCTAGAATCCCATAAACCAGAAGTTTATTAACACAAAGATATGCAATAGATGGATCACCCAAGGGAAAAGAATTTCTTCAAAAAAACAACGCCGTTTATATTATCTTTCAAAACACTATAACCAACCACCCGATTTCCATGAATATTTTCGTAAATATAAGACTATTCTTCGAAAAGTAGCCTATGCAGCTAAAGTAATGGAAAACGACAGGCAGGTACTGAAATCGAACAACCGGATGAAAACCACGTGGAATATTGTTAAAAATTACACGCCAACGTCTGATAAATCGCGAAGAAAGTATTTCTCTACTAAACAATGGCAAAATGTTATCAAATTCTCAGGACATCCCAAATTTGTTTAATTCTTACTTCTCAGAAGCAGGTAAAATAACGAACTCAATATATCCAAATCAATGCCCTCAAATTATATCCATCCACGTACCCATTTCTATGTTCACTTCCGAAACTAACGCCAGTGAAATCATGGGAATCATCAGTTCATTAAAAAACTAATTTTTAACAAGCATAGATGATATACCCGAGTTTATTGTTAAACTTTTCATCCCACGCCATATTAAATCCAATCATAAATATATATAATAGTTCTTTATCGGAAGGGGTGTTTCCTAACATATTTAAGAGAGCTAAAGTGAAACATTTACATAAGAAAGGAAACAAACTTAATATTGGAAATTACCGACCAATCTCTCTACTACACGCTTTCTCAAAACTCCTACGAAAATTGTTCTAGATTCTTTATCAAAAAATAACATTCACTCTGACGATCAACACGGTTTTAGGAAATCCTTTTCCACTACAAGCGCCATATTTTCTTTCTTAAAATGTTACCACATCTCTTTACCATGGAGATAATCCTCAGGATGTTTTTCTTGACTTACCAAAGCATTCGATGTCATCGATCACGGAATTCTCCTTTCCAAATTACATTCTTTAGACATTCTTGGATTTCCACATCAATGGTTAACTTCTTATTTAAAAGATAGATAATAACAGGTCGAAATATCCTATACTAAAAATAAAATACTTGAGCGTTGTCTTTCAGAAACAAAGCCACTTACTTGCGGAGTACCCCACGGATCGATTTTCGGTCCTTTTTATTGAATGTGAACGACATCATCCACATCAGATTTCAAAATGGTTCTATTTGCTGATGACACAAATGTACTATGTAAATACTCCAACGCTCAAAAATTATTCTCTAAGCTATCGACTTGGTTCCATGTAAATCGTCTCATTGTAAACACTGACAAAACAATGTGCATGTCATTTCACAATAGTATCACAAAATCTTTACCCCAGGTTTCTCTTTCTTTAAACGGAACACAATTAAAGCTCTTACGAAGACAAAATTATTAGGTCTTTATATTCAAGACAACCTCAAGTGGAATTGTAACGTTGACAATCTTAATTCCCATTTAAGCAAATTGTGTTACGCATTCCGAAACTTAGTTAACGTAATTAGTTCACGTATTTCCCGTTGTGGTTATTTTGCAAATGTTTACTCCCATTTACGTTACGGCATTACCTTCTGGGGCAATTCCGTTCACAGTATTCAAACTTTCAGAATTCAGAAGAGCATTGTTCGAATAATTTGTAAATATCACCTCCGAAACTCTTGTAAACCTTTATATAAATATCTTAACACTTCCCTTCATTTATATTTATGAAACGGTCGTGTTTGTTAAGACCAAATTCCTGAAGTGCCACCCTTGCTTCATACGAAACAGTCTCGTTCACGAAAACAATACTCGCATTAGAAATAATATTCATCGCTTTAGAATGTCAAGCACTCGTTGCCAAAAAGGACCGTATCATTCGGGAATCGTTCTATATAATTCCCTGCCCAAGAATATAAAAGATATTATGAAATTGAATCTCTTCAAATACGCGGTTAAAAACTACCTCCTGCATCGTTGCTTCTACACTAACAAAGAATTTATTGATTTTAATAAAAGTTTAATCCGTCTTGTACTTTATCACGCCATTGTTGTAGTACTTTTTAAATAGCTTATAATAATTTCAAAAACTATTTTCTTGCATGATTGTGTAGTCTTAAGGCCTATATTAATTTAGTTTTATGTGTACTCAACTTTAGCACGGTTGTGTACATTAATTGTGTACCCCATCCTGGCCTGGTTTTTCTCCGGTTTTTCCTTCTGATGGAGAAGGATTTCTTATACAGGTTCACTAGGCTTTGTCTAGGGGCATGTTTATTGTAATAATAAATCGTGAATTTAGTGTTATTTCAATTCTTATACTTTTTAAACACTATACTCAGAATATTCTATAGTTCGATAATAATTTGTACATGTAAATTTTTTGCGTTAAATTACAAACATTTTGACATTCTATTAGTATTATAACTCGCAGCTATCTTTTTATCGTATCTAGGAATTTTTGCTCAAATTTGTGAATCCGCCTCTGCTTTAGGGCCCTCGGTCGGAATTGATGTGATGGTCCTTTGCTTGCTTCCGGAGAGTAAATTAATAAAGCCACGTGGTCATACGCAGTTTGTACTGTTGTTTTGACAATACATTTATTTTTTTATTTATTTAAAGCTAACTCGCTGCAAAGTTCAATTCGTCGAATTAGTTATTTATCTATGTCAGAGGCAATGTATTTGTAGCGTCGTGAAATATTATTATGTATGTCTTAGTCACACATGTCACTATGTCTTAATAAGTGTCTCTCTATGTGCAAGACTCAATAAGTGCCTCATTGCAATTAAGGGTTGTGATGTAACACACAATAAGATGCCTCTGTTGCACTTTAATTTTCAGTTTTAGCCATTATAGTAATTTGAAGTGTGGATTTTTTTTAAGAGTCGCGATGCCTTTTGAGAAAATTCACATCTTTTTCTTTGCAATCAGCGTGTACCGTTTCCAAGTGCCTACGAAGTTTAGCAGGAACTAAAGAACTATTTGCGTGTGTCTTGTACTACAAAGCGCACATTGCATCGGGAACTTCTGAATTGCCAGAAGACGTAAATCCAAAATTTAAAAAATTGTCATCATATTTGGTTGGTTCTAAGGTAACACTTGTTATTTAGTCTTAGTTTTTGAAGATGTAGCAATTTCAGTGGGTATTTTTTTTTTCGGCAGTAGATATTTCAGTAGCAATAGAACACCCTTTTTTTGGTAAAGTTCCTCTTTTTAACCAAATATTCATAATTAGTTTTACAATATTTATATTTTAAAAAAGAAAAAAACAATTAAAAATTAGTGTTACGTAAATTTACTATAAATCATTTTTAATTACATTTTACAAAATTAAAATTTTTCGAACTTACTATATTTATGGAATATGAAATAAACATTATTTTAATATATACGTTGTAACGCAACTAAACCATCAGTGGTCTGAGGGTGCTCAGGTCAGTCGAGCACCACTACAGGGAAAATTAGTTTCAATAAAACGCAGAATAAAGAAATATAACTGGTTTAATTGGTCATTTGCCGGCTAACTACTCTTATCTCAGGGAATTTTATAATTTATCATTGGGTTCGAACATAAGTGAACCCTAGATACAAGGTTCCATGTTAATTAGGAAACGCTCATAAAAAAATAAAAATTTGACTTAAATTTACTTATAATCTAACATTCATCATGCACCCACACAAAACATACCCCCAAAATTCACACGGGTTATTATACAATTTATTCATTACTGCCCTTCTTGAACCAATGGAGTATTTGATAACAATTTTATGAAATTAAAGAGTTTAATTAGAATAATCAAAAAAACACATTGTAAGAATCGCTCATTGTTTTGAAGGCCTTATTAAATGATATAAAGAACAAAGGTCCTGAGCGAAGGCCGTAGTATATCTTTCTTCGTCGCACTTCTTTTTATAGCCGCTGCCACTTAATACATTTGTTACTGGGAGCACCAGCGTCCACAGGATACCTTGTTATTTGATGACCAGATCAATCTAAGCATATGAGAAGATTGTAATGCCCTGGTCCCTGGTCAGCTCGATGGAGTGCATCCTTCCTTCATACCAGCTGTAGCCCTCCCAGCGTCAACTGCCTTCTTAGGACGGAAGTTGTGGTGCCAGCCATGGAACCCCGAGTTCGGAATTTCCACATTCACCGCCACCGTATGGTTCATTCAAAACGAAGGTTCATTCACCATGTTGTACCGCGATTCCCTAGTCTCGGCGATCACTGCTCGTTTCAAAACATAAACAATTGATTCTCCGACTTGTTTTCGGAAAACATCAGTTAAGTTGAGTCTTTGCAAGTTCTGCGTAATTTAAACAGCAATTAAGTTAGTAATCAAAACTAACTTATCCGACACTTTACGATCAAGAATCGAAATATGGTCTCGGACTTATCAAATCTCGACATCAGATAAAAGTCTCTCAAAATACTTGAGAAAAAACCTCAGAATCTAATCTCTAACGGCGTTTGATGTCGTGCTTCATTAATTAATTTTTGATAAATTTTTATTATTGAAGCGTTCCCAGAATTCTACAAAATAAATTCATGTTCCAGGGAAAATTCCGGTTTGCGATATCATGAAGTTCTGAGAAATATGATACATCAATGTATGCTAATGTGTTTTGAGGCTAATTATTAGTAACATGACATAATTGTAACATATAAAATGCGTAAATGATGGCGATGTGGTATATTTGCGAGAAAATTTGAAATTTGCACTTCACTAATTAGGTTTTGCAATTTCTCTTTGCGGAACACTTAACTACCCACGGAACACTGTTGTTCCGCCAAACACAGTTTGGAAAACCCTGATGTAGACAACGCGGTGCAACCAGAAATGTGGAAGTTTCTCAATTTGTTCCTTGGGATTACATTGTTAGGGGAGGGCTATGTACGCCCAACGCACTGCGACCAATGTTGAATTGGCTTCCCTTCCTTTAAATTTCTAAGTGCCTTGTTTCCTTCACACCTCCTGACCGACACGTTCTGGTTGTCATGTGATTCGATGAATTCGTGTCGAGTTTTTCGCAGTCACAGAGCAGATGGAAGACAATTACATCCTTTTTGACATTTCCTTCACAAGAAATTGGCTATTAAACCAATTTTGTGGAGATGTCCACTTAGTCTTCAGTGTCCTGTTATTAGCCCAACTCTTCACTGACGTAAATCTCTACTCATGTTAAGGGGTTCTAGTGCTCTACTTCTTGTCTCCTCCTTAAGTAGTGCTTGTGAGTGTTGGTGTCCTGGAATTAAAATCAATACTCCTTATGTTTCCTCCCGATATATTACTGGATCCTTCCTTTGCCAGCTTATCTGCTTTTTATTACCATAGATACCTTTGCGTTCTGGCACCCACATCATTGCCTTGGTATCAGTAGACCCGTTTTCAACCTCTTTTCATGGTCAAATTTGTTTCTCAATTCGAGTGTGCCCACTCGTGTGGACTTAAATGTAGAATCATGATTTTGCAGGAGCTTCAAAAATCTTCAAGACTTCGTGGCCATGGAATCACGAAATAAGATCAGCAGCTTGGTAGCAGATTTCTCCTTGGATCATTCTGGACGCGTCTTAGCTACTGAATTGATGGATAAAATGTCTCTGTTCATTCCTAACAATATGGGACTCTGGGATTGGTCTGTTTTCGCAACTCAAATTTTCAGCAGCCTTTGCGAAGCAACTGATGTAAGCATAAAAATATTTTAATTTCAATATAAGGATGAAAATATTTTAATTTAAAAGGTTTGACTCTAAGTCGTCTCGGAACGCAACTTTTGAGGACTTCCAAGAAAGATTTTTTAATGGTTGTTGGGGTAATGAACGTAATTTTGAATGTCAAAATACTGAACGCGTAATTTCCTTTTCTTTTCGATAGGATGTGTATCTTGAGGTAAACGATTTCTCACTACTGCGACACCTATTGGAAAAATATTTCAGACGAATATTTTAGCGGGAGTGAATGACACAATTTATTGAAACTTTTTTCTACGATATTTAATTTGTCGGATATTGTGATGACTCCACTTAAATAGACCATCCTGCATTTAATTTTTGAAATAATGTATTATACATGTAATATAACGTAAAACTATATATATGGTAATAAATAAAATACCTAAGTATTGTAAACTATGAACTATATGCTCGTACGATTGGGATACATTGCTAAACAATATATGTCAAATAAGTGAGCAAACAACTTTTACGAGATATGTTCGAAATCTATATGGGTCATTCCGGCCTAAAATTTCCCGGCCCATTCAGATTTTGCTAATACTATTTCTGAGGCTTCGAATGTTGTAGAAGGAAGGAAAAATGTTTATTAGGTTTTTGTTAAGCTGCTTTTCTTTAAATTACTATTGAGTCGATTTTCTCTCAGCGTACAGAGCACCATCGCCGCGAGGTAAAAATTCGTGTAAATGTCTATTAAACCCCCTTGGAAATTGAAACAAACTTAATCTACCAACAGTAGACATTTTATTTCATAGAAAAAGTAACCTACAGACACTTAAAATGGCAAAATAAGTCTAAAATTTCAACAAAAGCGTCAAAATTTAATTATTTTTTCAAAAAATAATTTCTCAAATCCTCCATCTCGGAATTTAACGAAAGTTTGGTGGCTTAAAGAAGAACTAGTGATCTTTAATTCTACTAATTTTTGGAGTGAGAAATTTACAACTTTCAAAGTTATAGTAATTTAAAGTTAAAATCTGGATTTTCACGTACGTGGCTTCCTTGCTATTTCACGACGACTAGGAAACCAATACAAGAATGAAAGAAACACTTTGATTTTTAAAACTTTATTACAGAAAAAATTTAAGACGAGTACAGCTTCAATTCTTCAATTTCCATAGAAAATATCTTTTACTTGTTAATTCTTTTAAACTTTAGTTTGTCCTCTTTCTCTTTGTAGCTGATCTGGAATAAAAGTAAAAAATTCATCAATTAAAATTAATATTCATAAAATGACATATCAAGAAGTTGTTTTATTTTGTAAAATATGTTCTAATTCATACCTAGTTCCAATTTTTGATGCTGGTTAATTTAAATTTTAAAATTACATTGGATATTAAAATTTACGAAATTTCCTATTAATCCTGCTACATGACCTTCATTATCAGTTGACCCGATTCATAAAAGTTTGTCTACAACTACTTTATAATACGATGTTATTTCCTTCATTTTATTTTCTCTATATTTTGCAGTGTTCAATAAATTTATTTGCTTTGGATCAATGTTGATCACATTTAAAGATTCATTGATTCGATCTTTTCAGATATCAGGTGGTGTTCAATAAACTAATTGTTGAGAATCATAAGATTTTGCAATAGATAAACCCGATGCTTCAGATGTTAATTGTTGAATCTTTGTCATCACAGAGGTGGATCAGTAGTAGGTTGAGTAGGAGAGTCACAAGCGATAGGGACACTCTCCTCGTCAGAAATGTAACTAACATTAAGTTTTTTTTCGACGCACAGAACAAATTTTGTTTCCTTCCAAAATCATGGGAAATTATGTGTGATACTCCTCCTCAGTTTACTTTGATATTTTTAGTGATTTTTAGCTGATAAACGTGTTTAACGGATCGCAACCATTTAAATTGTTTTCAAACAAAAGTTGAAAACCGATGTTTATGTCTCAAACAGATTTTTCTAATCGTTCTTTAAGGAATTAACTAAAGATTTCAGTTTTCACTTCAACAAATAAACTAAAGATCTCAATCAGAGTTTTTTTTACAAGTTTTTAATTATCTTCACCCAAACACGTAGTATTATCACTTCCTAGTGAACACATTCTCCTAAGTAATTACATGGTATAGCAACACCAGTTACAAGTACAACATGTGCGATACTTCACTATAACCTAATATCTTACAGCTAATTTTCTTTTTTTCTTTCTAATGGCACCACTGTTACCAATCCTTACATGCGCGACCTCGGAAGCATTGTTTGTTACGAAATGGAAGTATTGAAACTGTACACATAACTTTCCGGTAATAAAGTTTTTAAAAGCAATGTGTTTCTTTAATTCATATATTGATTTTCAAGTCGTCATGAGTTAGCAAGGAAGTCACAAATTATTTCGATTGTTCGTCAGTTCATTCAATCTCAACGTGGTCAATTGGTGATAGGTTTATACGTTGCCAATTTTTCCGACACTTTATTGTCATGTCCACGCAACTGGACAATACCCAAAGAACCAAGAAATGCGTCAACATTAAGTGCTAGAGATGCTTCAACAAGAAAGGAGAACGACTCCTGAAGCCTGCCATTAATTACTAAAAAAGATACTTCACTATGCGTAAAAGAGAGTATGAGTCGGAATTTGGATTCTGAGGACTATAGTGGAAACACTCATGCGCTCAATGAATTCATCAGGAGGTCGAACTCATGGAGTAGGGCTTTCAATACATTGTTGCAATGGATACTTGAGATGACATGCTACTTTGAGTTTATTATAATCGTCCCACCTGGTTTGCCATGCATTTATTAATTCCTGGAACAACTTCCGTGTCAAGTCCTTGTAATTTCCTGATGTTTCTTCTCCATTCATGATTAATGTTCCACTTCTTTTGATCCCAAGACGTACGCTTATTTGTATATATAGATAGATAGGCATAATTCAATTTAAAACCTCCAGTGCTTCACTGGAGACGTACCCGACTGGAGCAACGCGTGTTTCATGAAGGACCAACACTGTGGAGGATACCAGCATAACTCCACAGGTGAGGTAGTTATGAACGAGAAAGAATATTAAGATTATATTGATTGATGAAGCGGTTCAACAGAGAAGAATTGGTGCGTACTATTGAGGAGTAGAAAAAGAAAGTAAACTTGTCTGGATTTGGAGAACAAAAGTAGTCTGAAGATAGGAAACATTTCAGAAATAAATTACAAACACACGTTGTGAGATAATAAATAATTGTCTACAGAAAGAGGTCGATTTTATATCAATATAATTTCAGAATTAATACGACAGCTGTTTCACGGGAAATCACGGGGATACAGAAGAAAATTCAATAACACAGCCAAAAATTGATAGGTGAATACAAATGACGAAAAATTAATGGCACTAGGAATAGACGACGAAATGACGAATGCTACGAATTACACAAAAAAATGTAATGGTGTTAGATGAGAGGTATAATGGAATAAAACAAAATGAAAAAAATAACGTTATATCATGTTATGTTGAATGAAAATGGAAGACGGGACCGAGATTCGAACTCGAGACCTTCAGCTTCGAATCTCTGTCCCGTTTCCCATTTTCATTCAACATAACATAATTAATATTTTCTGGCGGTCTCACGGTGTGATTCACTATATCTTAAGAGATTTATGTATGAACGTAATATCGTGTAGAGGGACAAAGGGATATCGAGATTTATGATAAAATGAAACATAGATAACCGGGAGAATGTATAACAGAGTAAAGTAGTGTGTGTAAGGTATATACAAGTAATGTATAAGATGCATTAGAAACGTTAGGGAAAGTTAAAGAGGGCTATTTCAAGGCGTACCTGTTGGATATAAATGGATAAGAGGTAAACCTTCGGAATGAGAACATGCAGATGAATTACGAGAAAATACATTTAGAACTAAGAAAATCAAGGATAAGAAGTAATACTACAGCTTAAGGAACCATATAAGGCGAGTTTGAAATAAATTGGTTGAAATTAATTAATAAAATGTAAAATTTAAGGAAAAATTAGAGAAGAAAATGCAAAATAAAGAATTTCGTAGTCTATTCAATAATTAAGATAACAAGTCCTCAGCAAGAAAAGGTGAAAACAGGATACACAAAGTTCTTAAGGCACTGGTCCATATTACTTTTTCACAGAGTCAACGTGGGTGTCGAAGCATTTGTTCCATCAGAAAACCAATCTGTTGTCACCGACATTAAAGAAAGTAGGGTCAAAGTCTTGGATTCACTTAACAAAGGTTTTCAAAACTGCAGTAGCTGAAGGGGTTACCGACCAGAACCTTCTCCTTGAACGGTCCAAAGAGAAGAAAATCGCTTTGTGCGAGATTCGGGCTGCAGGACCATAGGAAAACACCGTATTAAATCACGAGCGAAACGAGGTCATACTCAGTCAGACATTGCCATGCATTAGCGCGACACCTATATATGAATATTACGCGTATATATGAATATGTTCCATTGATGGGATTCAAGTGCCCATAATTTCTGTACAAGAGAGTAAACTTAAACTGCTTTGCGCTTCACATGGCCTTGAAAACACATGACCCAGCGTCCAGGTACCGCGGATTATCACAGAAACGAATCGATTTTCTCTTTACACTACTGCAAAATAAAGGAAACATGAAGTACAGCAGAGTGAAAAATGATACATCAATTGACAATGATAAAAAAGAAAAATTCATTCGTCACTAACACTAAAAGAGCGTTGATTTAAGAATAGGTCGTTAATGCAAAATACGAGAGACCGGTGTCTACAGCCATTTTACAGATACGTGAAAATGAGGTAAAATGTGGAATTTCGGGACACGATTATCCTTCTCTGTCCTTTTACTGCATGCAAGAATGTTCATAAAATGCAATAAAGTTTACAGTACTGGTTGGTATTTACATTTTGTTTTGTATCGTGCTAATGTCGAACCTACTTCTCAGTACTACTTCCATAATTTTTGTGCTATGTATTTACATTCTGGGAGGCAGCGTGGCTAAGTGGATAGAGCGCTGAGTTGCTGGCTGGACGGCAGAGTTTCAAATGGGACTGGTAGAGTTTAGAATTGCATCACACCTCACCGTCCAGACTAACACAGGTTTACTCAGCCTGTTGTAAAAATAGTACCGGTTCTATCCTGGGTTCAAACTGGCCGGAGCGAGAAGCTGACCACATCTCCTTGCACAGAGGCCTACTAATTGCAGAGCTTTCCGTAAACCCTATGAGTACAAGGTTGAAGGGAGGATAGAAGGGCCTATCACTCCTACTAATTTCAGTGACTTCTGCCTCCTAATGGACGACTGTTGGAAATGATGCATGTGGGAGGAAAACGTGTTATTCAAAATACATCTATAACTTCTAAGCGGTGCATATGATCGGTATAGTATATGGGACCTTTCTAGTAGACATTGATACAACGTAGCGACTGGGTCATAAAGATTACCTTACCACGTGTGTCACACGTGTAAAAAGTGAAAAACCGAAAATCGGTACAGTTTAAAGCTACAGTGAACGCCCGTTTTGTGATGTGGTTTGAGAGGTGATTCAGGGGTCTACCACCTGCGCCTATATTAATTTTGAGTGCTATCCACCCCATACGGGCAGAATTTCAGGGATTTTCTACTGTCTTTAGAAACTCATGAGGGCACATTACAACGCTGATGGAGAAGGACCTTCTTCTATGCACTTTAATAAGGAGAATAACCTTATCATGATTGATATACTATAATATCGGTAGATGGGGAAAGAATCCAGGATCAACAGCGGCAGTGACGTAAATATGGCGGAAAAGGCTAGAACACAGTTGTGAAGCAAAATAAGTTGGCGATCCCAGTATCACCAGCAATCTATAGAGGTTCCAGTGTTGCAACACATAAAGATGATGGATTACAAGGGTTAGACATTACACCTAAGGTCAGAGGCCGCCGAAAAGGGAAGAAGGGTCTGGGTTTAGATCACATGGTTGAGTTAGAAAAGAAAAGCGTGAATATAGACCAACTTAAAAAGCATGTTGAGCGTATGCAAGAAGTGTTCAAAGGGGAAAAGTTTCGACCATTAAATTGCAGTTTACAGAGTATTATTACGGATTGCGTGAGTGAGATTTGGCGGGCGACAGTCCGGTTATATGTGTTAACTAGTGAACTACAAACTGGACAGACTTTACAACAGACTGTATTAGAGTTATAGGAGATGGTACATGGAGCTGGGTTGGAAGAAGTAGCAACGGAGCAGTTGGCGGGAGAGGTACGAAAGGTGATGACGGTGGAAAGGGATTTAATATTGGAGGAAGTTGGACGACAAGGACGTGAAACACAAACGGTTGTAGGGAAAACAGTAGAGGAAATGCTACTAGAGGTCCGGGAGCAGGTGCAGGAGCACTGTCGTGAACATTCCATATATATATATATATATATATATATATATATAGTATATATATATATATATATATATATATATATATATATATATATATATATATATATATATATATATATATATATATATATTCNTTCAACCCGCTTATTATTTCATCAAGTCCCCCTCCCGAAAAAATCAATGGCAAGATACTCAAGATATTCCGAGGTATTTTGATCTTCCGGAACATTTTTTCCCATTTCAATATAATATTTGGAAAAAAAAACTTTTCATGGTATTAATATATGAGACGGTACAAACTCAAAAAAAATTTAATTTGAAATATTATTCGTGTTTTATTGATCAGTTTTAGAGAGAAATACAATTCTTGTAATGGTATCTTGGCTTACGGGTGGTTTCCGTGACAATTGTCGAAGAGTAGACATATCGACCCCCGAATTAAAGTCTTCGGGGCAAATGAAGTTTCCCTGTTTATTTGTTCTGAAGGTACATCAACGTCTTCTTCGGGGAAAATGAACTTGAGGTAAACAAACAGGGAAACTTCATTTACCCTGGAGGAGACCTTAGTATGGTGGTCGAAACGTCGGCTCTTCAACAATTGATGTGGTAACCAACCGGAAGCTAATATACCATTGACGGCCTCGGAAGTCTAAAGACAGCACAATTTCAGTAATTTTACATTGTTTTAAAATCTTGTGAGATATTGAATTCGAAGAAAATTTTACGAAGGACTCAATATGATGTTGTGCATTGATTTCTTCAAAGAGCGTTCTAGAGTATAAGACTAATTCTCTCGTTGAACAGGTTGACATTCCCGAGTGGAGGTGCTACGATGTGAAAATATTATCCACCAAGAAGTTTTACCCAGTTGAGAAGGATCGGACGTGGAGTTACTTCAGTGATGGAAACGTGGAGCACTTGATGAAGAAAGTTGAAGGCAGTATGGGCATTATTTTGGCCGAATCCAATGAGAGAATCTTCGTCAAGTCTAACCAACCGGCGGCTCAAGTGGCACGGATAGCTTGTCCACGAGTCGTTGCTACTCTCAAAACCAAATCCATGTGAATGAAGAATGGAAGTTGATTATAATGTTGAGACATATCTTCTATGTTTCCTCTAATCATCCAGGATAAAATGTAACATATTCCTGAGAAGTCTTTTCTGTGGTTACTTCGTTTGATTCATTAATGTTATTGAAATTTACAACAAAAAGTATATCGTTTAAAATGTCGCGACTTTCATTCAAAATATTACTAAAAATAGAATTATTATTTAATTTTAAGTTGTGTTGGGAGAATTAAAATATTAATGTTGAATCTTTCTAGTATTTTTATTTTTACTTTATTTCATTCATATTTTTCCTGGGCGTATGAATCACCAATATATTCGAAATTTCAAACACTACACTTAAGTTTTAAAATTCGAAACAAACAATCTGAGCAGTTCTTTTGTATACCAACACGTTTGTATTTAACGGGTTTGTATTTAAACCCGCAATGATATTTACAATTTACTATGTCACGGACATGTAAATACAATCAAATAACATCCAGAAACGAAATATTTACGTTATAATACTTGAAACATTGTATTTTATTATAAAATTAGACAATTTATCCATCCAAACAAAAGCACAAACAAATTTGCGTACTTTTGGTAAATATGCACAGTTTTTTTTATTATTCTAGTATTTGTAATTGGGAAATGTAGCTAAGTGCTATTGAAGCGTATCTACATGGAGCGATATGAGGTAGGATTTGTGTGGTAGGATATTGTTAGTAGGTATACTAACAGTTAGCTGGGTATACCAACAACGTGGCCCACATGGAGGGGTTAGTATTAGTAGTTAGTAATAGTTAGAGTTATTGATACTAGGAGCAGTAGGAGGTGGATAGAAGGAGGATAAGCTTTTAAGAATTCACAGCTATATAAACTGGGATATAATGTGAAAAGTTACACATTTTTTCTGACCCCACCGTGGAACTCGTGAACTTGTGATGAGCAAGAACGCTAACACCTGAGCCACCGGAATGGCGATGCAGTTTGTGGCTCCATTAGAAACATGTCGTGCATTTACATTATTTTTCTGAGTTAATTTTGAGAAAAACCCGGGGATGGTTTTTTTAACTTGACGGGAAAGAATCTAGAACTTGATCTATGAAAATAATCTAAGCTTAATGACGAAACTTACTGGTCTCGGAAAATTTGAACTGAAAACAATACTGTAGTCATATTTGGATCATTCCCGGTAAAATCGGACAAGAAAAAATCGTCAATTTTAAATTTCACCAAAAATGCTCTAAAACCATTATAATGCATACAAATTCACAAGACTTTAATCCATTTGTAGGTCTTTGACATTTAAAAATGTTTATTTAGATTTTTATGAAAATTGGTGCATTCTAGGGAATAAATATGAAATTAATATAGAAACCTGCTTTTCTCATACAGATAATTGATGAACTGTAATATTTCACTTTCTCAACATCTGTCCGCATCGTAAACAAGTTTATAGAACATTGCCAGTTGTATTGAACGCTCGTTACATACCATAACATCAAAATAGAGGAAAAAAATCTTTAAAATTAAAAATTTAATGTCAATCTTTCGAGTCGTGAAATTTGTTTGGTATCTTCTTCCGATTTTCCGATTTAATTAGTGATAATTAATCCAAATAATAATTTCTGGTTTATCAAAAAATATCCTGGTTAGATATATTGCAACCTGGAGTCCGGCTACTATGGGGTACAAAGGGTCTTTCAGAGCTACGTGCAGTGCTCTGTTAGTAGCCGGGTCCATCCAAAATGGAAGCTATCTAATCAGAATATTTTTACATATCCCAGCTGAAAACCTGACCTAGTTCGGTCGGTATGGTCTGTATCTGCTCTCCACCGCTCGGCGGCATCTTGGGAGGGAAGGCGCTTCCATTAGACCACCGCTGTTCCGTTGTTTACGAATAACAATGATAAATGAAAATAAATCTAGCCTTTATGCATCAGAATAAGTTCTGAAGTTCAATTTATTATAACTAGCTTCTCTCTTATTATAATTAAAAAATACTGCGTCCAAACAATCCTTTATAACTACTTCACTGCCAACATCAACTGGATGGGGAGTTACTGAAATGTTCACGAGTTTTTCAACTAGTAGCTACACTATCCATAGTAGGTACCAGGGGGACGAATTTAAGGAAGAGTGCGATATCGGGCTACTACACCCAATGTTAATATTACTGAACTGGAATATAGTGAAATTTAAATTTAAGATAATTAAGAAACATTTTTGTGACGTGTGGTAGTCATAAAAGTAAATTCTACTTTTTTCTGCTGAATTGAACAGGATTATGTTGATATTAAAGGGTATAATACCAGCAAAGATAAAAATGTAACTCGACTAATGTGTTCGCTCACTGTGCATGTATCGGGAGTGATAATGTGAAGCGTGACATTTGACACAGACGAAGCATCTGAGTAAAAAAGGATGACCCCACAAACCTTCGATGAGATTACATTGAATACACTCGTTCAAACATTGGCTTAGTAGCCAACTAGAAGTCTTAGAAGACTGTTTCTCTTTCTTCTGTCTCGAAAAAGGTAAGTAGGAAAATATTCATACAATTTGCATGACAGCAAGTATGAAAGTAAAAGTGTAAAAATCTATTATTGATAATGAAAGTAAATCGAGCAATGTAGTTTTACCTATTTGTAAGGTAATCTTGATGTGTCGTTCAGCTTATCATTATACGGTTTTTGATTTGTTACTTTTACAAATATCTGCTTATCCATACGCTCGCTTATTTTCCCGTTTTCGCTCGGGTCATAAGCGATTTAATAAAGAGAAAAATTGGAATGCGTATCCTATAATCGATAATGTTCCGATAGTGTTTGGCTATAAGCTGCCATCCTAATTGGGGTTTTGCTGGGTTTTATTCAATTGGTTAAGGTATTATGGTCCCAAGTTTTTTTTCATCGCGTAAAATATAAACGAGATCCTTCCATTATTTCTTCATTTGATTTTCTTAAATGTTGTAAAGTGGTTTAAAATAGTAATACGAAAGAAGAGATCATGGTCTGAGTTTCGACAAAAACTTTTATTATTATAATTATTACCCTACACTTTAAGGAAACAACATCACACCTGACACTCTACAACCAGTAAACTTTTTATTATATTAAAATCTTCAATACTTTAAAAGTGTAGAGCCATGTTTAAAATAATTTTGTTTGAAACGTCAATCCTGCCAGTGTACCAAAAATTATTGTACATGAAGGTGCTTGTAAAATGACAACTAATAATAATAATAATAATGAGGGTCGCAAGAAATCTACCCCTCCCCCTTCCCAGTGAATTTGACGTCACGTCTTGGGTGGGGGGAAATATTCCGGAGTTAGACATGTCGTTGAATACTAACTTCAGAGACTTCTATATTTACTATTAAAGGAATGACTGAATATTATCTGTAATAGTATATATGTACGATCAGGAATCTTAATCTCCCTCCCCCCAAACATCTAAAGACAATGTACAGCTCGCGGATTCTTACCTCCCAAGACATCTCAGGCAAAAGTTGCGACCCGAAATCACCTAGTGTAAGTTCCCCGTAATTTTCTCAGTAACTAGGGCATGGATTTAATTCCGGTTTTCATTTTTAGAATATGTGTTTTAAGACATTTGGATGTATAATTTGAAAACATTTCGTGAAAATTAGATTACACCTTCGACGATAAACATTGATAATGTCGCAGAAAGACAAAGCATTCGTTGGAGAGGTATCTAAGCGTGTGCTACCTAAATGGTCCGAGATTGGTGACAGAAAGACAGATATTTTTCATTTCAAATAGTTCTACAAGAAAAGTCCGCGACAGGACAGAACTAACCACGAAGGTTAACCCAAATCATCAAAGAAATTGTGTTAAAAATGGATGTCATTGTAATGAAGGTTGTGAAATATATATCCTTGTCAAATTAACATTTGTTTTGTGCATTTAAGAAAGAATTAGGAATATACGTATTTGTTTACTGTCCTACATGTGGTCATACGCAGTTTGTTAGTGCTTTTTTGGCAATTAATTTATTCATTTATGAATGATATTTCTAAACTCACTTTCCAGAGAAATTTCCAATAAATTACACCTACATGTAGACTTTTCCAACGTTTGTTTACTTTACATAATTATTTTCATGTTACCTTCATGTGGTATTTGTTGTTAGAATGTGTGTTAACGGCGAGATGAAATGTAAGGTGTATGAATGCTGGTATTAAAGCATAAGGTATGGTATCGTTTTATGTTGCATGGGGAAAAAATTAGTAACTATGTTAAATGGGTGTATTGAAAATCAAATATTAACAGCTTTCACAGTCAAATAAGAAATTGTATTGTTTTTAAATATGCCGTGAACCAGGATCAGTTTTTTCATTCTTCCTTGAGGTATTTCCGTTGAGTTTGTTTACTGCGTTGGGCAGGAATAGGATAGAGTTGAACACTTACAAGAACGGAGGCGTACCATTATGAAGGAAGAAGGTGATGGCAGTTTCAGTATCTTTTTGGGGAGGTTTAGGATGTCTATCGTATAATATTCAAATTTTGTGAAATCAATCAACTCAAATCGAGCATATGTTGCTTTCTTCCGCAAATAAACCAGGACCGCACTGAAAATTACACTAAAATTTATTTTTCATGAAATTGTCTTTCAATTATTCTTATTTAATATTGATATCAAATTAGAGAGAAGAATGAAAATTAATCTGAGAAGGTTTTACTTAATATTTTAACAAGAAAAAAGAAATTAATAGATAAACAATTTAAATCTATAATAAGTTTTATATAAAATTTATTTAATGAATTTAATTAAATTAAAATTTACATAGGGGACACCAATTTATAGGGGTTCTTAAACGCTCGATTTGCTCATTGGGTTATCCAGCAGCGGATTGTTATAGTGCTGGGGTGAACTTGCTCTACAAACTGTGATACCTTCCAAACGTCCTCTCTTGATGTACTTTAAGTATCTATAACAGTTACTTCTAATTTTCAAAGGACGATTATCTGGTAAAAGTAAATTGATGGATAAAAAGGGAACAGCTTTTTATAAAAAGAATTTTTTAAAATTTGTTATCAATCCTTTTAACTTATTTGGATATTTTAATTTTTCCCTAAACGTCTGAAAAAAATTTATCTAATTATCTTTGAGATAAAATAAGTTAAATAATGGTATTGCCGGTATTCAAGATATGAATTTTATCTATTGCATAGCATTTACGTAACCGCGCAACTTTCTAACACACAACAGAACATTGTGCGTGTAAGTTTCACACACAGTGTGTTCTTTAATACTTAACTTGATACGGAATGTCCAAAATGTTGGTCATTCTACTTCATTGTGACATATTCCTCATTGATCAAACGGGATTTTATCTGCTGTCTTCAATTATAATAGACCAATAATACTTAGGTAGAATATGCTACAAAATTACAGGCAAAGCGCAAACCATAAATCACAAAATACAAAAAACATATTGCAAAGGGCTAATTCTTATTTTAACGGAGGTCGTCTAACGATAAGCCTCAACTCTACGTTTCAACTCTTCACTCTCTTCAAATTCCTTGTAAACAACAGAAAGCAAGAAAAAGTAAATGACAAAAATGTATGTAGTTTAATTTTGTCAGCAGTGGCAATAAAGCTAAAAAATGCAACTCTAAAAGAAAACAATTACTAAAATCTAAGCGACCGAAGTTATCTTGGTGTAACACTACATAATACATTACTAAGTAAATAGTATATAGCTTACACTTAATAAGTAAATAAAAATTATTTCAACATTATGATGACTATTCATTGTCAATACCGTCCACAGTATTCGCGAGTTACTTTTTCGTTCGATCCAAAATATATAATTGAATGTTCTTTTTGGGGTTTTTTTCTTGTATTTAAGCAGCAGCGTAATTTACATTTATTTTTCATTTGTTTTTCAATTTGCTCCAATAGTCTCATATTATCATTTCATTCTCATATTATCTATTCTTTAAAATGCACAGTACACGCATTTTCTGTTATTCAAATTTATACTAAAACGATTTTACTCAGAAATAAACTGGTAGACCGCTCTTTCATCCCCAAATACGTCATTTTGCGTATTTCATCAAAAACCATTACACTGCATACACCACTGCATAGAGCACTTATGGTTGGAGTGGGAAGGAAGATTATTCAAAAATATTTAATCGAGAAAGACGGGTTTAATCTATGGATTTCGAGACCATTCAGATAAAGTGACATGATGTCGATTTCGAGATCATTCAGATAAGTTCAGCACATATGAGGTTAAATACCCCCAAACTAAGACTGAAGTGGTGAGTTAGGATAATTGGTGACGATTCGATTTATTAGTTTCTCCCACGGAGAACTTAACGTTTCTTGCTTAAGTGTGGTTTCATACAAGGATTTATTTATTCTCGCTGGTGAAGGTGAAATCAAAATGGTGGATACAATTAAGTTTTGTATTAAAATTTTAAAGTTATAAATTTGTAAAATTAGGATGCTGTGCATATATTAAAAAACTAAGTAAAATTATTTTGATCTTACAATAAAGATAGATTTTATTTTTCCAGGCAACGCCGAGTAATCAGCTAGTACTTGCATTTATATGATTTTTTTTGAGATTTTTTCCCCTGATATTCCGGAAAAATCGGCCCACAAACGTCCTCCCATACGTTGTTTTCCTTGTGTTTGTTACTATAGGCTGGGGATTCAAAATCCCTCAGCGCAGGTCTGACCTCTATCTTGATAGTGAATCTCTCCGAGTCAATATCCGATATTTCGAACAGTTCATTAATAAAAATGATTGAAAAATAATAAAAAATGAGCTAACGGACGATAAAAAATTAATTAACCATCAATAGACAATAAAACGCCAGTAATTAAAAAATCTAACGAAAATAACCATACTCTAAACTCCTCAAAACAAATTCTTACACTTCTTGACTTGGTGCATCGCGTACAAGTGCTGTGCAAAGCTTTATTGTCGTGGAAGAAAGTCTTGATACTCGAGTTCGAGCATAAATAAAACGTTAACCCGTTGCTCCTCACGAAAAAAAGAGTTAAATCAATACTTTCCGTTTTGCACTCTGTGTTTATCAGTGAGAATAATTTTTTTACTACATTTTACTTAAATTTTGTGGCAGATATAAAGAAAAATGTGCCGGATTTTCCACTCTTTGAATCGGAGCGCTGACGATGAAAATGTATTATATAAAAACCACTCGTTGGATCACAAACCAAATTTAATATTACCTAATGACACTTATTGTTACAAGCGAATAGCCATTCGATGCAACATAGAAGAGGATATGGGGGGACTTTTATGTTTCAACTAGCATTAAAGATTAAGGAAAGGCGGATTTTTGTAAGCACGCCATCAGATTCACAAAAACACACATTTATTACATTTAAATAAATACATCAATCTTCCTTAAAGCTACGTAAACAGAATTACGACAATGTTCCCCCCCCCGTACAATATTGTTATTAGTTGTTGTAACTAATTCTCTGAAAATATCAAATTTTACAGAGTTACATAAATACATTACTACCTTTAAATACAAAACGAGTTTTCATTTGTAGAAGTATATACCCATTAAACCCCTTCCCAAAATTTAAAGCAGAACTACAATGTTAATGGAATGGATACAAGGTTGAAGCATGGCAGATGCTGGCCTATGCAAAAAAAAACAAAAAAAAACAAGTAAACCCCACTTGAACTCAAATTTTATAGTTTTTGCCCCCCATTACAAACTTTAAATGTATATAATGATACCTGCAAATTAATCATCAATTGAAAATATTGGTTAAGAACCATATAAGTAAACTGCAGGATTTACAATTGTAAAGAATTGAGAACACGCTCAAATTCCAATACAGCACTCATTTTCATGAACATTAATACTTAACATTTAGCGATTGTGATGTTTAATAGAGCTGACTCAAAGAGTTGTCAGCAATCGTATGCGTTCCTTCGTTGCCATGGTTACAGGTATCCATGGTCTTACATGAAGGTTGTAGTTTCCATGTGGCAGCTGTGACTGGCTTACGGAGAGCAGCGGACGGCAGAAGCGTTGATGATTGAAGGTGAACTGAAATTTTCCAAAAAATATTTCGAAGTGTTGATACACCAAGTGGCATAGTGCCACTCTGGTTCTGTATCTCGGCGATTGCGAAAAGCAGATGGACGATGAGAGTGACAGCATGTCACCTCTATCGAAGACTGAGCTTCGTGAGACGACGACTAGTGATAGTGTGACAGCATGTCACTTGAATTGTATACTAGCGTAGCAGAGTAACGTCGTGTCCCTCGTAGTGAAGACTGTGCTCTCTGTGGGTTGAACGTTGCTCTATATATAGTGAAAGCACAGAGTATCTATATTGAGCACGTTCACAAATGATGTATCGATCTTTTTCACGGAACTTAGAATTCACACGGAACTTCCAATGAATGTTTATATGCAAAGAATGTTTATGTATTCATAGAGTAATTATATACTCATGGAGTAATTAAGTACTTAAAGAGTACTAATATCTTGAAGATTCGTAATGCACGTACGTACAAGTACGAGCTTTTAATGCTTAAGAGTTAGTTCGTTGAATACATGATTTTACGAACGTTTCGTTCGTAACACTTATTGAATAAAGGTTTATCGAGTTTAAAACCGATCTCATGTAAAATAAAAATTTCTTATCATAATTATCACAACAACGTTTTCTCGGTTCTGGGCTATTATGGGATTTAAAGATTTACTTCTCCTTCAAATTATATTTTCGTATCACCAACTTAAAGAGATCATCTATAAACGAAGGCATCCACGACCGGAGTCAATATATATTTGTTTGTCGGAACAGTTGAGCACATTCTCCATCCACGACCGGAGTCAATATATACTTCGTCGACAGAATTAACGTTTCGCCTTTGACATCATCGTGAAGAAGGACACAGCAGAATTGCAGAATTGCGTTGGTAGTCCTGTCTACTGTAATTTATCCCGGACCACCACGTATATATTAAGAAAGCATAATTTTCAGTGACATGTATTTGTAATTCTTGTTTTCGTCACCAACGCATTGAAAACTGTACTCAAAAAGGAGTATATTCCACTCAGAATTAATCGTGGGTGGGGATATTGACATGTGAAACGCATATGCGTTCTCTAAACATTGTATTTCTTTATGCGTCTTTAATCTTCACCTAGTTGATGGACCTTTCAGTGACAATCATTGATCGAGAGTTATTTCCAAAACCTTGTAGGTTCCCAATTGTGAGAACAGTTATTTCGAAAGTGATGATTTTAATTCAGACTGAAGTTGATATCGGTGAATTTATAATTGACTGTAAAAATTGACGAAAGAATTACAGCGGCCGCCATTGTATAAAAAATAGGCAAATTATAATCAGTGTTAAGAAATTATTAGAAAGTGGAAAAGATGTTGTCCCGTTTGAAAATGTGAGCTAAAATGATGAAATACCGAAAAGTTTTTCGACGCTTTTCAGTTTCGTTATGGTCTGCATTAGGCTCTTTGGGAAGAGTTGTTAATCAGCGTAAATATTTTCGCAAACGGTATAAAAATTGAGTATAATGTTGACTTAAATTGTTCTGGCTCTCAAACTAACCTAATTGTAATTAATGGAAATTAGTCTACAATTGGAAGAAAACTATTGCGAAAAAATCATTTTAGTGGACACTCATGACATATTTTACTACAGATTTGTGTTTCTGAAGGAAATTAGTCAATCGTGCAATTGTCCCTTAAATCGTTTTCCGTGACAAAGCTTGCATAATTTCCTCGCGTGTTTCAAAACTAAGGTTGGTCTGACGTCTAACTAAGATTGGTCTGGTGTTCTAACACCTATCAATAATGTCAATCGTTTTATGTTTCTTCTTGCTATCGATATTTATTAAGGACTGTTTAACATTGTGACAAGCGAATCATAATACCGGACAAGACAATATGAACAATACCCATTACGTTAAATAACTACCAAGTAATCTTGATCCGAATTTATAGAAGAAATGAAATTCCACTGAAAAAGCTTAAGACTTTACTGCGTTGTAAAGTAAGTCAAGCGAGATGACCGAGTGGTGCTGAGTCAGATTGTATCGACCAAAGACCTGGTCGCGAACTCATTGCCATGTTCCCCTCTCTGCGTTTCATTCCAATAGACTTAATCTATAAATTCAACCAATCCACAATGTAGATACATACACTAATGCGCAGGAAGATGTCGTTAGAAGACAAATGGCAGTGAGACAATAGTCAGGAACCGCCATCATTCCAATAGTAACAATCCATTTCAACAAGTGGCTCATTCACCATCGCAGTTTATTGCACAGAATAGATTAAGTATATTAAGGGACTACGAAAATACCACTTTGTCTGTATGTAACAAAATAACACCTCACATTCCTACCTTCTCCACTACTAAGCCTGTAAAACCTCTCAAAGCTCACACTAATAAACACAACCGCCCAAAAAACGAAATATTGTGCTTTCTAGAGTTCACTTCCACGTCACTTTCAAGCACAAGTTTAACGTCCATTGTTTTGCTGATTGTCACCTATGTGCTTCTTCGTGTTTGGTTCCATAGCAAGTTTTCTCGACCAAAAGCTTTGAAGAAGTTGTCAGAGAACCGAAGACCCACAGTAAATCACTCACGAAAAGATACAGTTGTTTTCACTGTCTGGCAAAATGAGCCCGCTTACCTCTTGCAAACAATTTCAAGAACTAAAAACACCACAAATATAATACATTTTAACCTTAGCTTCACGCTACAAATTTTTACAACTAAACAACGAACTGCACACGCATAGCTCTAATACAATCGTTATTAAATTAAACACAAGATCAAATAAGAACACTACGTGTTTGCGACTCCACATTGCTGCCGAGTACTTCACGATCGAGTACTAATAGCTAAGACTGCCTGAGAGGCAACACTCCGGTCTCTCTGAGCTACATACCTAACCCCACATCCTCCACCAGTTCTTTAACCGATACCAAAATCTCCCCTTCCATTCCCATCGTTCCCAAATCCTTACATTCTCTAATTCCCCTTCACTCATCAGTTTCCCATTACTACCACCTGCTTCACCGTCTCACAGTTTGTTCTTTTCTTGCACTCATATCGTTTTTTGTCCCTTAACTATGATCACCCTAATTCACCTCTCTCGCCTTGATGTGTGTCTAATCTCTTCCCACACCCGTCTCCTCTGCCCCTAAACCCGGATATAATGCCATAGAGCGGGGATGGCATTAGCTGCCCGTTCGGGCATTTTGCACACGCGTGCATATACATGTACATGCTAAGTGCAATTTCCATGAGCCGCCCCACTGAGGAGGAGACGGCCGCCTGCGCAGTGGTGCGGTAGGCTACTACCAGCTCCACTTATTTGAAATCTTAAGCATTATGAGTATTTTTTCAAAAGAGTTTGCTCTGCTCAATGAGTAACAGTTTCCGTGTTTTAACTGCAGCCATGTCTCAAAGGAGGGGAGAATGGTGCCACTCGAGTTTCTACCCCCCTTCCTCCTACTCTGCTCAGTTCTTGCACATTTGTACGCAGTTGCACGTAGCATTCGTCAAAGTGTAGATCGCTGGCCACCTCTGCCTTAGACACTGATGTGAACTCAGAAGGAACAATCAGAACATGACGTGTGAATGGGCAATTCATGTGATGAGTAAAGTTAAAATGTTTTTTTGGTTGATATTATTAAAATACTACAATATTAGTTTTCCCGCAAAAAAATTAGTTAAATAAAACAACTGCAATAAAAGTATCGCCCAATAAATAAAATTTACTTCTAAAAATAAACGTGTACTATCTTTCAAAACAGCATAAACTACTACAAGAACCATTATTATTCCCGCAAATGTAAAATTTTTCTTCAAAGAGGCGCATTTGGAGCTAAAAAAACAATGAACATATTTTAGAATAAAACAAGAAGAATTATTGTAAAAAAAATTCCCCACACAAATGACACAAATGACGAGTAAAATATTGACCCTGTGATTTTAATTAACTTTTCTCGAAGGTAGGGAAAATGAAACCTGTTTTCAAAGTTCATGTCCTCCTACTGCAGTCACCCATGCTTACACTCGGTACCAAGTCTATTCAAAATTCTGAGAAATATTAGCCCGACCAAACGTATACAGAAATAGATGATATACCCGAATGAGTAGTTTAATATGGCTCTCACATTATCTCATTCTTAATCGCATTCTCAAGACAAGATTGATTGTAGGAATGATGAGAATGCTCGAAAATTATTTGGACATTAGAACTATCATAGAAGCTTGTATTACAAAATATCTTTCACGTATACCTTTATCAGTTTTGTCCAATGATCCTAAAAGGTATGGGAACACCTTAAGGTAGTACTAGCGTAGGTAGAATTAAATCACTAAAATATCGTCTATCGGCACAAATAAACAGAGTAACATGTACTCAATGTGATTTCAACTTGAATAGCATGCCTCACCGGTCATTTAAATGAAATGATTACAATTATAATTGATTGAAATACATTGCGTCGTATGGAAAAACTTTTATTTACAAAATAAGACCACCTTTTAAATCACGAAAATGTCGGAAGTTTACTTAGATTTGTAGTAAATTTTCCGTGAAGTTTTTTTACATCACTTCTATAGATGGCCACCGGACATCTGAGAAAGATATTTCACTTTTTCTGAGGTGAAGTCACGAAACCGTTGCGCTCGGTCGCCATGTGCTCTTGTGCATTTCAAACGAGTCGAGCGAATATTATTTGAACTATATTATTAACTGATAGATGATAAAACATAATTTAATTTCTATCATGATTATTCATATTGTTGTGTTTTATAACAAATAGAATAAAAATAAATAAAATAATTTACATCTTAGTGATTTGACTAACCTTAATAATGACAGTCTGCTCTACTAGGTGGGGTCGTTGTGAGAGAAGTGATGGAACCGATATGGGATTCATTGTGGGACGCGGCAGCGGACGCAATGATGGCAGCTCTAGTAGCAGGGATTCTGGTCCCTTTCCTGCCATTAGCCTTGGTCCTCGCTTTCTTCATGGCTGCTGGTGAGAGCTTAATCTTCTACTACCTTATATTCAGTTGTTTCTGTTGTTGCATTTTTAAAATTTTATAGCGAATTTGTTAATAGTAGAGCTAATTCCTTCTATCGTTATTTCATTATTATACAATTCAATGACTTTTGGTTGACCAATTACTATACTTAACCATGTTTTTATCAGGATTTTGACCTTAATCAGGTGCTAAAATATGGTTTCCTAGTATAATAATAATGATAGCTGTAAATCGTTCTATTATCACCGTAGGATCAAATAATGTGGGAGATGGTTTCCTGAATGACATGAGGGTAGTTTCATTACAATTTCATTCTTGACATTGACAATTTCATTCATGACTAACACACATTATTTATGTAAATACCTGTTGAAGTCCAAAATCCTGGCTGGAAGAAGTGGGGTTAAATATAATAATTTGTCTATTAAAGGTCGTTAAATTATACATCTTAATCAGATGTGTTAATATTTAAACATCGTTTTTGATATCCAAGAAGAACAGCTTCACCAAATAACAGATTCTCTCGTTCAAAGAACAAAACTTTCCTAGTTATTGTAGAACATCGGTAAAATTGGCGTATAACTGGATATTTTTTTAATGTAAATGTAAGGGATAAGCGTAACCGCATTTCACTTATTGAAACACTTATACCACACTGAAAATTTCATTTCAAACTTTAAAAACCTACATACGAATATTTTATTTGTTGTCCATAATTCAAATTCATTTTTCAATTTAGCTTTTTATGATCATCTCGTCTGCGTGGCATACACAATGCAAGGATATCCTTCTTCTCTACTTTGAGTCGGTAATTCTCGTAAAATCGACTATATGTGTGCTTTCCGATTTCACTTATATTGTTGACATGGTCTTCAAAGATTTCATTCTTCTACTATGTATCAAATAATGTCCTGTTTTTCTTCAAATTTAGTAAAACAGTTGTTCGAACTTTCGTAAAAACTATCTTCGCTCTTCGCATACAAGTCGCAGTCCCACAAAGCATGTCCAGGTGTCTCTCTGTTCCATTTACAACCACATAAATCTGATGTCTCTTTCCCTAAACGTTGCAAGTAAGTCATTAAGTCACCATATACAGTTATATTTTCTAGTAATGCTTTTCATGGCACAATCCACTATATATTCTTTTTGGCATACAGTACATGATCTATAAAACTATACATCATACGTTCTTTCTACGAATGATGCCATTTGGTCTAGCAACTTCTTATTAATTCTTTTCCAATTTTTGTTTCGATGTTTTATCTGTCCTTGGAAGTTCTTCTCCGTTCACCATAATTTTCCATTGTATTTTAATAAAGATTGAAACTTGACATTCTGCACATGGCAATCAATTGGTAATACTCCTGTTATCACATTTAATGCCTCCGCTGAAACTGTTTTGTTGCATCCCATCATTTGTAAAAGATAATGTCTTTCTATCGAGCGTATCTTTTGTTCAAATTTTACTGTCACTATGCGTTCTCTCCAATTGTACTACCATACGTTAATATTTGTCTTAGCGCTCCAGTATACAAAAATTTTATATCCTGTAGTGTAATGTAGTATTCAGTTATGTCAATCTTCACAATACTGAATAGCAAAGTCTTTACTCTTGTCGTCACATACTTTTGATGCTCGGCAAAAAGCAGTCGTTCATGTAGCACAATCCCCAAAATAACTACACGTCCGTAAATTCTGCACCTTCTGTCCATTTATCGATACTTTAAAATGTCACCGCATTTTCAAGAACATTATAAGAGCGAAAGCCCTAATCTCCGCTCCGCACATATCTTCTGACATGTCAATTGCTTCCTGCGTAATCTGCTCTAACTTAGCGCGGGTTTTAACATCATTCGCATATGCTGGGCATTCAATAGATGTGNCAATATTGTTCTCCTCCCGATCTCATAATATATCATCCAACATTATATCCTAAAAGAAAGGACCACTCGCTCACCCTTTCGACCACTCGACCGTCATCTTCATTATTTGCGCATTTCCCAATTTTAAGATTAAATTTATGTTTTCGAAATATTGGTTTACCATATTCAGTAAATATTTGGACATCGTTTTTCTTGTAAGCCTGTCCACTATTACACCCCAGCGTGGTTTGTCCAACGCTCCTGTTATGTCCAGAAAAAGACACACACAATATTTATTGATTTGTCGTCTTATATTTGCCACCAAGTACTCAAAGGCAACCTCCATATCCATTCGATCATTCATATTATATCCAAAATCTTTCCGTAAATAGGAATCAATGAAATCGGTCGATAAGACATTTATCTTTCTCTTTTAAAAATAATTTAACCGAACTTCTTTTCCAACATTGAGGGAATTGTCCTTCTTTTAAATGCATATCATATATCTCTGCTTGCTCAACTAATAATAAATATATCGTTTTCTGAGCCATCTCATAGGTTATGCCATCAAATTCAGGGGCCTTACTTCGTCAAAAACGACGTACTGCCGGCAAAACCTCCTCTGGTTCTACTCGTGGATATGAGCGACATCATCATACACCCAGTCTGTTCTGGATGATATATTTTCTGATGAGATGATATATTTCTGTTCTGGATGATATATCGAATTCAATAACTCTTCTCCTGTATCCTTACATCCTCTTGTAATTCGACCTTGTATAAATGTATATTAACAGAGATGTCAATATTTCCTTTCTTTTATCTTATTTTCAATTATGGTAAAGTACATGTGGAAAACCCCGTAATGTTTTTTTGGAACGTCCTCTCTATAAAATCCTACCAAGTATTTCGTTTGGTCTGCATTACTTCCATTCATAAACTATCCTCTGCTTGCCGATATGCTAGCATTTCGTTCCCTAAGTCATCCCGTCTCCTCTTAACTTTTTGTATTTCCCTCCTCAGTTTGTTCTTTTCTCTCTTTAAACATGTCAATTGTACAGTCCACCAAACCACTCCTCGTCTAGCATTCTCTGTTCCTTGATACATCGTGCACATACGTGCAAAATACCAATCTGCAAGGCACACGCTTCTCCACTGTGACCTTTCTGTCTGCTAGAATCTGAGTCATATTAGGTCATGTCTTTTCTCGTTGCCTCCACCTTCCAATCTATCTTCCGAAAACTTTTCTCATTTACACCGACCTTCTCTTGGTGGTGTTTCGGTATATTTCTATTGCTCTATGATCACTGTACAATCCCTCTCTTAACCTTGACTGTCCTGTGATCATATTTATTACCTCCTTTTACAATTGGCACAAACTCCAAACATCTTTAAGTGTACAGGCCTCCTATCTGTCATATGCCCCCACAATGACCACATACATCCCGCGTCTCCTTTCATGAAGCTGCACAATGACCAAACCAATGGTAACTATAGCATCGAAGAGGCGTGAAAAAACCCGCTATTCATCATCTGTTTAAGTACAGATTCCTTCACCTCAATTTTCCAATTTTCAAACTCTCGGTTTCGGTGTTTCCCTTGAGCAATGTATTTTTACCTTATCCGGGAAATTTCGCTGTACCACATCCTCTAAAATGTCCTTCTCGTCCAGAATTCACAAGTGTGTGACTTCAAAAGATCTTGGTTCGTATTTCGAGACAAATGCCGAGTGAAATTTAAACTTGCACAGGTCGGCGAGCGTGGCTGCGTATGCTGTGTAAGAGATACCCCACCTTACACTTCGAGCAACGTACACGCTTCACTTCCACTATGGACTCTGCGCGAAGTCAAGGAACCGCCACGGCATTATTAATGGTACGCGGTATCGTGAGCACAGAAGACCTGCGTACAATATTACAGGTAAAAATAGTTTAATTAAAATCAGTAAGGAATTTCAACTGGCAAGGACTGTATTAGTCAGCGCTTCTACCCAATCTGAAGCTAGCGGTGTCCTTTCAAACGGGATTTACAGAATGGCAATACCGCTGCGAGTAAGAATCAAGGCAGTACTCAATTTGGTGCGAAAAGTGTCCAATACCAAAACACTGACTGCGGAGTCCCATTACTTAGTGTAACATGAGAATTGGAATACAGGGTAAGATTTCTTCTCTGACTTCACTTAATGTGGCAGCGAATTGAAAACGTGTTTTGACAACTCTAAAATAACGTTAAACAAATCTCCTTTCACATTCCCATCTCATAACGTACTTTTCTAATATTTTGTATTGTGCTCCATATAACGAAGAGAGAATGATGTTGATATCCAAGAAAACCTTATATATCATATCGATATTTTAAAAATATATTATATCGATCATTTGATATATCGAAAAAAATATCGATATATCGATATATCGGGATTATTACGCGAAATAATGACAAAATTGTATACATCGTTTCACGGTACTAAAAAAATGCAACTCCGCAAGGAACAATTAATTAAATTTGTTCGATAAATATTGGTATGAAGAAAATTTACAAACAAACTCTCATAACTAATTAATACGCTTGACTATATAATATATGATATTAACAAACTTATAAAATGTATGACATTATAAAATATATTGTCTGTACTAACGCATAAATACTTCCTTTAATAAATAATTTATCAGACAGACATAATTTATAATTTATGAACTGAGGGATAATATACTATTCATTTGCCAGCATGGAATTTTACCATTTATTTGAAAAACAAATCATGATCCAAAAAAGAGTCAAAAAAAGAACACAAGCTTGTGAATACTGTTTATATTAAGTAATATTAGTTAATATGTAACATGAAAAATAACATGTAAATAAAACTTCAGAAATATGAATTCTGAAATAATTTATGATTTAATAATTTGTTGTTCAAATAATAACTATTTTGGAACAATATGAACATAAAACCGCCGAAATGTGCATGTAAAATCCACTCAATATGTATTTATCACCTATGAATGTATTCCAATGTACAACAAAAGTTCTCAAAATAAGCACTTATTTTCAATATATTCAGATATGAAGAAATATCATTAGCAAAGTTCTACGTACGTAGCTCTATAAAATAATTCCCATAATCTACCTTCAGATGTAATATATAATAATACATCTTTAAATACGAATATCAAATAAGTAACTGACAAAAAGCAAGAATAACCATCAAATATATGCATTACTAACCACAATGAAACAATGAAGAAGCGTATTTCGCATGCTCATACACAATTTTCAACTACGTTTTGGCAATAAGTATTTATTTGTCTAAATATATCTTCACACAGTCGTATATAAATCCCAGTGAATTGTCGTTGTTAAACTAATTGGATGAAAAAGATAAAATAATTTGATAAACTGACCTGACCTCTCTTTCACTTATTAGACAGAAAATGATATTTTCATAAGTCTTGAAGGTGGAATCTTCCTATTTCGATTGACGTATATATTTGGTTTTCGTCCAGAGCATATTCACATTAGGAATACGATACAACACACGCAAAAATTATTCATGTTCAACTACCAATATTTAAAGAGAATGGCTGTCTGACCCGAGGAGTTAATTTGAAACACGTGGTTACAGTGTTTTATGGTTTATATGGTCAAGTGTTTTAAGACTTATTAATGGGTCTGCATCATAGAGAGCAGTTGTATGCAGAGGTTACCAACCTATACCTGTTAGATAAAGCTATAGTTAAATGAACTCAAAACAAAAACATGAATATATATGCATTTGTATTTAAATTTGTCTTTTACCTTCGAAAATTTATAGTTCAAGTTAAAGCAATAGAAAACACTAAAAAGCAGTATCCGAATTCTAGTAGTATTATTTAAAATCCCTTATTTATAGGTACCATGAAGTATAAACCGAACTAAATAAATCCAGTACACATTTTTAGGAATATAAGAGGTATCCGTAGATTTTTGCACTTAATATCTTGCTATATACTTTTATTATATTACGTATTCCACCAGTATGATATTGCTATATATATATATATATATATATATATATATATATATATATATATATATATATATATATATATATATGTGTGTGTGTGTGTGTGTGTTTGTGTGTGTGTATTTATATGTATATTGTAACAAAATGGGGGAAATAATGTAGTGGTCAACACTCACCTGAAACAAATGTGCCCTCACCTGAAAAAAAGTTCATGCCAATTAAATTTAATAAGTAGGATCGTCATTATTTATCTAAGTGAAATACACACACTGGGATTCCTTATCAGAAGAAAAACGCATTAAATAACTTGACATAATTATTTATTTACACTTATACATTTTACCTATAATTAACATGCTTCACTACTCCCAAAATCACACGTATTACAAAATATTACAAAATATTACGTACCCCCAAAATATTACATTGACTACACTCTTTACAAAAGAAACCCTTCTGGAATTTAACATTCCCAAATGATGGCACAGTGTTAATTGAAATTTCGAACAAAAAACCCTTAACATCGCTCATTTTCTTTCCGCGCTTTTTATTTAATTGACAATCACAAAAAACAAACGTTCTGAGCATGGACTTTCACTCATTTCAGTCGAAGCACTGAATCTTCTCGCTGCTGCTTATAATACTAAAGTTGGTCGCATCCAACATATTTACCTTCCCGACAGATGTACAGATCATTCTATGATGTAGGCGGAGGTTGGAATGCCATTGACAACCTTTTGCTCGAACGATGACCCCGGACGTCTCTCAGCTTGTAGTTCATTCATCGGTGGTAATCCAGTCATTCTGCGGTCTCCGCGCCATTCAGAAGTTCCCGCTCGTTCTCGGAATAGCTGTACCTCATCATAGCGTCGTGAGTTCGTTGACGTCAATGTCCCTCGAAACTTGCCGAGTTGCGATTGAAATGTCGAATGCCGTCAGTCATCAGCGAACAAAGTAGCGCGTCGCTGTAAATTTACAAGAGTCCTGAACGCAGGCCGTCTCATATTCTCGTTCGTAGCACTTTGTTGTAGTCGCTGGCTCTTAATTGCATTTGGTTACCGGAAGCCCCAGTTTCCACAGAATACCTTATTGTTTTGATGGTCAGATTAGTCTACGCACCTGGAACGAGGTGACCCTGGTTCAATCCCAGTTGATTGGAGTGCGCCTCTTTTCAACATCGATTGTAGCCATCGTCATCTGTCTGCATCAATGGGCGTAGTAGCGCCAGTCGTCGACCCCCAGCGAAACGAAAGTTGAATCACCGAATACTTACGCGCATTCCTGACTACGGCGATCGTTGCTCGTCACCATACCGTCCGAAGCTTTATGATTGACTAGAGACATGATATATGATTAACTTTCAAGACCTATCTCACAAGTGAATCTTTGAATCACAAATCCATCGTATGAAACTTAGAATCTAAGAATCTCAAACGTGCTAAGAAAAGTTTTGAATGCATTGAATAAAAAACCCTGAATATGAAGCTGAATATGATCTCTCTCTCTCTCTCTCTCTCTCTGCATGAATCTCAATCAATCTGAACAAATCAGAATGTAGCCTGCTGTACAAGAATCTCATCACTGCATGCCCTGATATCTCTGATATATCTCTTTTTGAAACCCCTCGATTACGTATTTTATAACCTCTGCTCCCACTTCGTATCCCCGACGTTATCTCACGTGATACAATTTTACGAAAACCATGTGACTATTACCAACCAGTAATCATGAATCTTCCATTCTTCCGCCATTATCACGATTGGCTGAACTTGCAAACGACAAGTTCATGTTTTTAGCCAATCCGATTGTTGTTTTCCGTAAAATTTTCCTATTTCACCGCTCTCTTCTGGTTCCAACGACTTTTTTCTAATTTTAAATTTAACGTTTTTTTCTGGAGCATGACAACTAACTCTAGAAAGTTCTCGAACCTTTTAACTGTCGTTCGCATTGTCTTCGGTGTGTGTCTCTCTCAACCATCTGTGACGGCCACAGTCATCGGTCGTTGCTTCATAATGCCCTAGACCAGTGATGGGCAAACTTTTTAAAGAGGGGGCCAAAGGAAAGGAAAAAGAACTTTAGGCGCGCCAATATATTAAAATTATTTTTAAATTATTATTATTAAATTTATTAAAAAATAAAATTTATTTAAAATATTGTATTAATTTATTAAAAAATGATACATTTTACAAAAGTCTTATATTTCTTGTGATACTAAGTCCTATTAATGACTGAAAGATTATGAAGGACAATGTGATGAATGAAACTGTGACTACATTTTTAAAAGTTGCTCATAATTTGGATCGAACGGGAATGCACTTATTCTTAGAAGAGAAATTAAATGCTCATCTGTCAGTCTGTTTCTAAGGCAACTCTTTCGAAGTTTCATTGTAGAAAACACCTGTTCACATATATATGATGAAGCGAACTTAGCAGTACCCTTCTGGACATGCGATATCAGATTTGGGAAAGTGGATTTTGACAAGGACTTGTAGAACTCTAATTTTGGAACATTAAGAAACAACTGTTTGATTTGTGTGCTCATTGTAATTCAATCAATTCAAGTTCCAAGTCCAATTTCACTGTTTCACAGTTCACTGTTTCAGGCATACTGAAAATTTTCAGGCATACTGATTTCAGCGCAGAGAGATATTTTTCGTCAGATCTCAGATATTCTTCAGCTTATGTGATGTTTCGCGAGAAGCAGAGTTTTTCATATAATTTTGATTTTGACTCAGATTGTTTACTCGATATTTGCTGATAGTTCATAGCTCAGATGAGATTTTCGCTCTGATGTTATTATTCGAGTCGGCTGACGTTCGTGCGCTCATGGCTGATATTCTCAGTTTTTATGTTTTTCAGCTTATACGATTTTTCGAGCCAAGTCTTTAGTTTCTTTTTCGGCGATCATTTTACATCTGCAGATTCTAATCTGATATACTTTCACGTTATTCGTTCGGAGAATAGGTCCAATTCGTGGACTCATCCGAGACTCCGTCATCAATATTTTAAGTCGGGCAATGATGATTCGTGTTCGCACTTTACCTGATGGCATCCAGACCGCTTAGCTTGGGGAGAAATTCACCACCGTTCGAGCCTTCAAGTCATGACGTCATCAACCAGGAAACCAGGCCGGTTTCCCGAGATGTCAATGCACCTTGCGTCCTTATCATCTTTTAAACATGGTGGACGGTAAAGCCTAGCTCAAGAATTTCTGAGATGATCGCCGAAGAAGAGATGGAGTGAGGGAGTCGTTGGAAGGCGACACGCTCGGACGCTCCGGGGTGACACGATGATAAAGGAAACTGGCCGCGTCAAGCTCCCGGATCTCTTCTAAACGTCTCACCACCACAGCTGGTTTATGGTCGTCTCAGGGCAGTCTAGGTAGGAAAAGCGGGTGCGAGTAGCAGTCAAGCGGCCAGAGCATACTTTCTGGAGTTCCCGGAGCATCTCCCGCTTATCCTCCAGATTGTCCAAGAAAATCGTTCCGACAGCCGGACGACGGCCGCGAGGAGCACGGGAAGAAGTAGGGGGTGGAGGGGGTGACGAATTCGGAAGAGGAGGGTCGCAGTTGCGGGGGTCTAGGTAGGCGGTTGGTCGGAGGTGGGGACGAAGGGGGGCGGGACCAGAAGAGCTCGCATCAAGAGTAATTTCCTCCGCTACCCTCACCATTGGTTCGACGGGGGCAAAACTATTGGCCGTGGCTATCGGCGCAGGGTTGGAGGGGGCGGATGTACGGCGTGGTCGAAAAAAGCGCTTAAGTGCGACGAAACCGTCGCCCCCGGTGCCCGCAACAGAGGCGTCAACAACTGCGTCCTCTCCAGCCATTGTGGCAGCGGTAGAGGGCAGCGGTTCTGTCAGAGTGTCGCTGGCACGTACGCTGGATTCCCTGACAGTAATTTCTTTCTTTATCCCGAAGGCGAGAGAAACACGGACGAGTTGTATAAGCTCTTTAGACGCAAGCCGTGAGAAGGGGCCGGGCTTAGGGGAGGAACGTTTGATTTTTCCTAAATGTTTTAATCTTTCCGTCGCGTTGAGGAGTATAGCGTGACGTGCTTCGCTCTTAGTAAGGGGGAGCTTTTTGCGCCTAAGGCTAAAAAATGATCGATTGGAAACGGTAACGGCACAGGGGTTACATGAAATGGGGGAGGCGATGGGGGACTAGAAGGTTGGCATCTGCGTGAAGTGCAGACGCCTGGTGGACGGAATCGTCACCATAATGGGACTTCTAATCCGACGCTGGATCCGTAGGCTATACTTAGCAATAACTGAAACACGATGATGGCGGCGCCCGAGGCGGCACTCAGCGGGCGGGCGCGAAGCACGCAGCAGCAGCGACGTAGAGTCCGGAGAGCTAATGGCTAGATGCTAATGGCTAACAAAAAATGCTCCTAAGAGCAGGCGTCGCGATGTGAGTTCCTCCGCGTCCCGATGAGACGTGCGTAAAGTACTTTAGAAAAATACCAGTGTGAAATAATATCTATAGATGGTAAAGACCTCGATGTCGGCTAGCCGTAAAACCCCACAAAAATATTTAAACGATAAAGGGTTTTTAAGCATCGTTCCCTTTATGGGACCTTTATCACTTTTTCTCCCCAACGGTGCTCATAATCCCCTTTTTCCCCTTTCACTAAAGCTTTTCAGTAATCTAATAATGTAATATAATTCAAGTAACTTTCAATTAATGTCTGCCCGGCTTACAGTTAACGTGGGAATAGTAAAGCTACAGTTATGAATTGTTAGTCAATGTGGGACTGAAAACACTTGTTTCTGTGGATATCGAGAGAAGCTTAAGCATCTATAAAGACGTTTTCTCTCCTAAAAGAAAATACAGTTAAAAACTATAAGTTTGCAGAGCTGCTTAATGTCTTTAAGTACAAGTGCTTGCTCCTTTTTCCGTCTTCTGATGTACTTGTTTGCAACTCAACAAACCAAAATACGAGAAAGATTATTTCTTGAATGAGTTGAGTAAAATAGCACCTTTTATACTCCTATTTCCTTTTTTAGCATCTATTCTCTTCCTTATATGAAATTTGCACCTAAAAATCCTAACCCTGGTAAACAGCCTAGAAATGAATCTGTGATAGAAATCATTCCAAGAGAAGTGGGCAAACTAAGGCATTGACAAGTACTCGAGAAGATAGCTATGTTACAGGATGTACGTTGGACGAAGAGTATGCTAAAACGTATTAAGGAAAGGAAGGTGTAAGAAAGGAGGGAGTAAAACAATAGTATAGTTGTATATGTTTCAAAACTATTGACACTATCTCTATTATGATTGACTGGAAAATTATTGTAGAGAATAAAAACTTATATCCTCAACAAGGATTAAACAGCAGATATCCAGAATACACCATGTCAAAAAAATAGTCTCATTACTTATTTAATACATTATTTTTCTACATTTGGAAGCATTCAAGGATTAGAAATATGACATTGCTCGAACCTGACTATAACCTACAAATGCAATCTACAAGAGCAAAAGCAATATGGCCGAGTTGAAACAGCTAATCAATTGAGGTTCGAAACTTATTTGACGAAACAGTGTTTATTTGGAAATATAATGAACGATTTTTCGGCCATGAATACCGTACACAAATATCATTGCTTATTTGACGCCAAGTGAACGAATCATTGACGTTTATGAATACGGCAACCAATCAGTGATTGGCAAATGAGAGATTGAACTAAAGCTCATTCTATGCTCGTTTGAGGTGACTATGAATACGAAACTGTTCATCAATTGGAGATATAACCAGTGATTCAAATAAACAAGTGATTATATGCGACTATGAATACCGCCCTAAGAGTCAGTGAAATTTCTTGCAAAGAATAACCGAACTGACAGAAAACTAGGGTTGAAGTCGACTGGAAACTCACACCGAGAAGGCATGGGCGGCGATCCACCTAAACTATTATAGCGACAAGGCCATTTATTTAGTTAATTATTTAAAAGTATTGCATATGTTATTTACAACCACTTATTAATTAAAGAAAAAACCAGAGGAAAATGTATGAGTACAGGCAAAATCGGCCCATAAGGATAGAAAAGCTAGTAGATTAAATATGAATAGATAACGGCGTAATGTGTAACGTATATGTGTAACGTAATGTGAGCATAGCAACATGTTTTATGGAAGAGTGAGTTCTTCATTTAAAAAGAACAAGAAAGAGGATTCATCAAAGAAGGTGTAATAAAATTTTGAATGAAATAAGACCGGTACATTTTGATATATAAATTAAACAAAGTGATGTTTACATTTTACTATGAATCTAAGGTTAATTTCAATCACAGGTTACAAGTTAAAGTGCTAATAGAATCCTGTGAAACTACCAAAATTTAATTTAATTCTGAGATGGAATATTTGAGAAATAATTTTTTAAGGAAAAAATGACATTTAGACATTTTTGTTGAAATTCTAAACGTATGTTGCCATTTTATGTGTCTGAAGGGTATTTTTTCTATAAAATAAAGTGACTACAATTAGTAGATTAAGTGGGTTTCAATTTCCAAGCGGGTTTGATCGAAAATTTCCCGATTTTTTAACTCGCGGTTCTGTGCTCTTTACGCCGAGGGGAAATTCACAAAATAATTATGTAAGCTAAACCAGATTAATAAAAACCTAATAAACATTATTTTTCTTACTTATACAATATTCGAAGCCCCAGAAAAAGTATTAGCAAAAATCTCAATGGGTGAGAAAATTTAAGGCCGATTATCGCTGGAATGACCCCTTTGTAATTGACACTTACGAGTATGAAGAACGGTCACATGTATGAAAAACGGTAGGGGGACGTGAGCCTTACGACAAATCGATGGAAAACTGACAACCTGATCCGTAGGGACGAATATACAGAAGATCCACGTGTTCAGGAGAAATGAGCAACTTCTCAACAGAACGTGATAGAGAGGAACTACGGAACTCAAACTTGGTAGAGGCGGACAGGGGTAGAAGACCAGGCACGTATATGAATTACATAATACGGACAAAAGGGCCTAAGATATAGACACCACGCGTGTATATAAGACAAGGAAGACAAAATTTACATCCATTGTGATAAATACAACGGCGTTACGAGTGTGGGATACATTAGTGAGGATATAGGGGCATATCCCAATACGCATCTGTCAACACGAGAGCCCACAGAATAGTAAGGACCGAGAAATTGCAGATACACGTGTCTCAGAGAAACATACAACATAATCACAGCGCCTGACTGAATGGTGTCACATGATGCAGACTTGGAGACAAGAATCGAGGGTCTAATTAAAAAAAGGGTGAATAAGAAGTCCACCCCAACATTGGGTTCTAAGAAGACGGTGGGACACGTTTACAAGACAGTTATATGAAGGATATCCCGAGTGCTACAGCTACATACAAGCTACGTGCATGAAATGCGGCAGGGGGGTATAAGGGTCAAAACTCATCCACAAAACGGTAGATTAGTGTACAGTAGGCTCCTCCTCGGAAAGCAGCGACGATATTACAAAAGATCAATGTGTCCGTGAGAAACACGCCACCTCACTTCTACGCCTAGTAGAAAGCTGTTAGAGAACTGAAATTTAATAGTTGGAGATAGAGACACAGACCCAGTCACACGTGCGACTTACGAAACGATACGGGCAAGAATGTCTCAGATAGTGACATAACACGTGTCTGCAAGAATACGAGAACGGAAGTTATGCTACTTACGAGTCACGAAAAGGGATGCAGTAGTGGGACTCAGGGACAGACGTCACGGGTATTTGTGAATAAGAGAGCCAAAAGAACCGAGATAATCCGACTATACGTGCCCCAGAGAACCATACTACACAATTATAGAGCCCAACAGAGTTGTGATACATCACTGAAACTTGGCGGTGGGAATATAGTGGGACAGGACCAGGATATAGTCAAGAAAGTTTACAGAAATGCCCACGAAGAAGAAAATGGGAACACCTACACAAGATGAGGGGAAACAAGCATTGGTGTCACTGGCACAGACAGACGTAGGGACATACTGAATTGGAAATGAATCTGGATCCAAAAGAAGTGGAACGACAACTTCAAGAGGGAGTATCAGCGAAAACAGAAATAGAATGAAACAGGAGAGACATAATCAATAACGACGAGGACTAGACGGTATAGGGAGGCAAGATAGTGACACAAAGAGTGAAAAACGTCATCACGTTTGAGGACGATAAATTTAAGAGACCTCCAAGGAATTGCCAACAGGTAATAAAGGATGGAGAAAAGGCGCTGTGGCGACACTCTGAACATGTAAGGGAAGAGGCTGAGAATTTGCGAGTACAGCTTAGGGATGTAACTAATTTGGCAGATGCGAAGGAGTTAAACTCAACGATGGGATAAAAAGTTGAAGAGGGAAACATGACTATGATGGAACCCAGGAGACATGAAGCATTAGAAGAGCGGGCTATCTGAATTATAGATGAGCTTTGGAACATGCTACTAATGACACTGAATAGGGACAGATAGGAAATAGAACAGAAATTGCTCCAACGGATAGAACGGGTGGGTTTAAAAGAGGAGCACATTAGAGAGCTGCATAGGAAGCATGATGGGATATAGACGCAAGTACAGAATATGATGCAAACAGTAGAAAGAAAACGGGATGCGATTACACATATGGCAGACGACGTTATGCGCCCATCTATACAAGAGTCAGAGGCAAATGTGTGTGATATAGGGGATTCATATGCGACAGTGGTGAGGTGAAGTCCAAAGTAAAAGGAGAGGGTGCTTTGGTGGGGAAATGCGATGCTGAAAAAGCAATTAATATAGTGCAGGCGGTGCATTGCCTGTTAGCAAAGGATCATGAAGTTGTAAACACAGAGGATTGCAAGATGACGTGAGGAAATTTGTCTTCATCATAGTACCCCCAACATTTTAGAGGTCACAAGTCGCACACCATAATATAAAATAACCTCCATCTTAACTGGGAAAAGTTAATTATCTCTAAAAAAAAGTAAATTCCCGAATATAAAGACATTTACGATGCATGGCGTGATTTTGATACAAAAATGAAAGAGCTTCACATGACATATTGAGAAGTTTCTCGGAGTTTCCGGTGGAGCCGTGGTGCCGCTGTTGCGAGAGTCGCCGATGAGGATGAGTGAAGTTGGTGGACATTTGCTGATACGGTTAACGAATGGGGAAATGAGCAGTAAAGTTCAGCAGATACGGGCAAAAAATAAGAAAATGAGAAGAGGATATTGACATAGGTGCTCGACTATAGTGTTGAGGAACAGGATGATCACACTTTTCTGGACCGAGTACGACGGCAAAATAAGGGATAAGAAAATGATGACATACGTGCTATATTGCGAATAGGGAAGCCAGATTGTTGCACACGACATTGGGTGCTCGATGTAATGCGAAGTTTATATTATAGAATAATGGAATAGTACAGTATATGCGGGGTGAAAGTCATAGAATGCATAGATCCTTTACGGTGTTACTTATGTCATAGGTACGTAAACCAAGCGCGAAAATGTAATTAAAAGGCACAACTATGCGAACTCTGTGGAGTCCAAGGACACGACATACAGCTATGTACAAAGGGAGAAGAAACACCGGTTTGTGTTAATTGTAAGCGACAGAATAAGCAACATAACCATAGCGACAGAAGTCGTGAATACGGAGAGTGTAGAAGAGTATGCGGGATAATACAAAATAATACGAGTATTAGAATACTGCAGAAAAAATGCAGGGAACAATAAAAAGAATGATGATCTTGCAGAAATTTGTCGAGAAAAATGGACAAGACAGTTGTGCTATCCAGGGGCCATTCCTTAGGCATCGTGGGATAATACACATACCATTAAGAATATGAAAGATATATTGTGCTGGCGGGAGGTCAGCTATAATAATAAGCAACAATCTGATTCATATAATGGAATTGAAGGAGTACACGAAACTATATATTCAGGTAATACAAGTGGCAAAAGGAAAGATGAACATAATACTAGTAAATATTTATGTACAATATTCAACAAACCACATTATTCATCAGGTTTCGTAACATCCTGGACAAATATAGAGCTAGAGAAGTTATTGTTTGATAAAGACTTAAGTATAGTTAATATATATGGAACGCCAACTTTTGCACCAACTTATGGACAGTCAATCATACACACGACAATACAGATGAGAACGCAGAAAACGATGTGGCAGATATGATATGACATGACAGAGAGAGTGACCATAAAACTATTACTTGCAGTATTGAAGACAAAATGGGGACAACAAGAGAGGAAAGCGAGGAAATAAATTAAAGGAAGATAGATTGGGAAAGACTGAAAACAGATAATCAACAAACCCTGCATAACACAGCAAATACGGATGTACCTAACATTGACGAAAGGATGCATGAGAAGCAAGGACATATGCTCCAAGTACTAAGAGTCTTATTGTGAGAAGAAAACAGCAGAAGATACGAACAAACGTGGTGAGACAGGGAGTTAACGCAGGTAAAGAAAAGACGCAATCAACTACAGCGACGACACCAAAGAGAATAGCCAGGTACGGACAGCTACGAGATATACAAGAAGTTGTACGGAGAATACAGTAAGACATTCAAAAAATGATGCGCCAAAAGAAGAAAGCAAATTTGGAAAGGTATGTTTTGGATAGTTTTGTAACTAGTATATGGGGGTTACCATACGCGATTGGGAGGGAGAAGGTTATTATTTGAGGAAATGTACGGACTGACTTGAGGTAATAACAGGATGGTGGGATACAAGATAGGCGATGGTTGGAAAAATATTAAAAGGTGAACAGGCAACACAATTGAAAAAGAGACAATATTATACCAGGATATAAATAATACTGAACAGATTACTATGGCAGAGTTAACATAGATAGTGTGCACATTGAAACAGAGGAAAAATCCTTGGTATGATACAATAACGAATGAGATACAAAATGTATTCATTGTGTGTGTGTATGTATATATATATATATATATATATATATATATATATATATATATATATATATATATATNTCATCATATACGCCGATCATGCTATTACCACGATTAGGAAGGTTTTAGCCTAAATAATAGCAGTATGGGCTCCAGGCAGCATTACAAGGACGATTAAATGAAAACCAATATGGAATTACACCTGGACGAAATACAGAAGGGATCGTTAATGCGTTACTAGACCACATTAGAAGAAGTGAAGAAAAATGAGCCCTGGTAGCATGTATTGACTTCAAAGGAACATTTGACAATGCACAATGGAACATTTTCATAGAACAGCTAGACCGTTAGAGAACACCCAAACATCTCTTACAGCTAGTCAAATCATACCTCGAAGAAAGACATGTTCAACACAAAATAGGAAATGAACAATTAATATATAAAACGGTATAAGATGCCCCCAGGGTAGCCACTCAGGCCTTATTCTTTGGAATGTAGTAATAAATGAGGTATTGGAAATACTGAAGCGGGATAAAATAAGTTAGTCTTTGCAGATGATACAGCACTACTTCTCGAAGGAGAAGTAGTGGAATTACAGGCAGAAAGAGCACAACGACTAACAATTTCAGTATTTTGAAGAAATATTTACAGCACAACGACTAACAATTTCTCAAACGAAATCAGTAGAGATTGTATTCGGAATTCCCCAGCGAGGAAAAAGTTGACGAAATCCAGCTATAAGTTTCCCAGCTTCGCATCTAAAAATAAAGCAGACAAAGTATTTGGGAGTGATGAGTGATGAGGAAATGACGTACACCAATCTCATCGAGTACACAGCAAGTAAGATAGAGAATATAATCCGTGGATTATGGGAGTTGGTATAAATAAGCACACCATTTCAGTGCCACAGTAAGTCTAGCTTTACAAGGGAGCACTAATGCCACAGATAACATACTGCAGCACAGAGTGGATTCAACGAACAAAATTAATGCATAAATCGGCGATTAAGTAGTCTCCAAAGACTGTGCACAGTACATTGGAGTGGGGCTTTTAAAATTGCATGGAGGAGTTTTACCTCTGTTTTACTGGGTGTATTACCAATTGATCTCGAGATCGACGGGCACTACTTAAGATAATGTGCGCGCAAAAAGGGAGATGTGTGCATAGGAGAGAAATACAAAGTACGGAGAAAAAGTATGGAAGGGAAAAATAAGTGGGGAATTGGAACATGCGGTGGCAAAAGTCATTAGAAGGGCGACATACGTACCGATTCATTTAGATTGTGCATTACAGCAACAACAACCGAAAATGGTTTCGACCTACATAAGGTGGAAATTTTAAGAAACCTCGGAGATTTAAAACATACTGGCACAAGCGACAAGTTACCGGTGATTGAATATGTGCTTGAGGGAGGGTATATGATACAGTAAACCACATTTTACATAATTGTAGTATATTTGGATATTTTTGATAAAACAATAAAGTATATAATTAATAATTTACGAGCTTTAATGAACGAGTAATATTTATATTTTCAGTGAAGAGCTCACAACGTTTCTATTTGGATTAAAATCGTCATGTGACCAAGTCGAAATATTGTGAGCTTTTCACAGAAAATATAAATATTACTCGTTCATTAAAGCTCGTAAATTATGAATTATATATATTTAATTAGATGATGTAATGGACGTTAATAATATAAGAATTTAGATAAGACTGTTGGCACAAAAAGGAATAACGACACAACAGATTGGACAAAATACATTCAAAGAAAGGACATCACGAATTTGAAGAATACATCACGAAGATAATGTTAATGCGAAGAGTAATTAAAATAATGCGGTAGTTAGTAGAATGTTCAACAACACACGTTAGAGACTTAAGCGGCAGTGCCAGGGTATTACAGCTGGTCCAGCAGGAGCAGCCTAGAGACATATAATATCAGATACAATAAGTAGGAAGAGGTACAAAATTCAGATAGTGGCCGGAATGTCGAGGAACTAGGGAAACGTGAAAAAAAGTAAAACAATACATGTTGTCAGAATACAGATGATCCCAGACATACTTGTACTTGCATGAAATTGGACACATTTTTGTCATAAAACCGACGCTAAAATTTTTCCCACTTGTGTCAAGAGTCCTCCTAAAACTCACATGCTATCACCATACGAAAATTTCAGGCCGAACAGCACCTCAGACATCATTAAATCCGTATTTTTAAGAAGATACAAACTCGCATAAAACGGGACATTATTTTATGGTATTGACTTTCATAACAATTACTCGTGCAATGAAAAATAATCAGTTTTATCATAATGACATAAAAATGTTAAAAATGTGTCGAATGTCATGCAATTTCAAGTCTATAGGGGACTATCTTCGTTCCGACAAAAATGTCTGATTAGTTATAAATATAATGTAATCATGACTGCAGAAAAAATTAATCACCTCAGTGTAAACGTTTTATTTCTTATTGGTGGACTAAAGCTCACACGTTCGCGCTCGAAGTTCCCTCCCCCCACCCACCCCCACGATCACACTCGCTGATTGTTGAGTATAATGCAAAATGCTAATTATAAATTTTCCTCGTCAAAATGAGTCGCTAAATTCTTGACTAGACTACAGTGGTAGGCAATCTTAATCAAACTTGCTCCAAAATGTGGAATTGAACCTTATTCGCAAGAATTTATACATTTTCACCTGGCGTACATTCGAGCTTCAAATAGCGAAGTCCTGCAATCCATAACCCATGCGAAGGAAAGATGATAGAACAAATTAATAGAAACAAAAACTTATAACATACACATGCCTAGAAAGGTCACCCGAATGCGATAAATTGACACCAAAACAGAAAAAGAACACAAGACAAAAAAGTGCATTATTAGGGGAACTGAGAAACTGTACAGACGTTCAAAGTTGAATAACAACAAATTACAAAATATCTTCAAATTTCGGTCCAGAGCAGCGATACAGATGTTGCACTGAAACACAGTAACATCGCGAGGATTTGCGAAACTCGGGGTGGAACATTCTCACCCATACTTGCGATGTCGGTTCTAGATCCGCATCCCTATTAATGTGCAAAACGTTGATCATGTTTTAATTTGATGTTATTGAACTTTGAACATTATATCACTTTCTCAGTACCCCTGGTAGCACTTTACATCTTTCTATCTCGAGTTCTTACCCAGTCTATGTGTCATTTTATCTCCTTCGGGAGTGGTTTTCGGACGTATGTACCTTAATAATGCTTTGTTCCTATTCATGTGCGTTATCATCCCTCTAAATTTTGCGGAGAGTACTGGAACATTCTATACCCGTGATTTACAAGTGAATAAGGAAATTTAATATTTAATAGGGATAAGAAGACATTTAAAATTTAATTAATTTCATAATAATTTAAGGAAAGCGTGGGCAACCTTCTTGCTATACCACTATTTTCTCGTTGAAATTATTGATTACAAATTTACCAAAAGCAGGAATGAAGTGTTGAAATTACTTCTATACATTTTCAGTGTATTTTTACTCATTGAAATGAGTGGAAACATTTCAAATGTGGGAGAGAATGTCTCAATTTCATGCTTTTTAAGATCTATTATTTTTAATTTTTGTGCACATCTCCCGTTCCCTCTTCTGGTATATAACAATGGGTGAGTACGGTGTTAAGATATTTCATCCTTTGAAGCAACATTTCTCACAATCGGAGGGATTATAACGAAATCCTATAGTGATTGCATTAAAATATGGTTTGATCCCAGTCACATAGCGGATTTATCATACAGGTTCTCTAGGCTTTGTCTAGGGGCGTGTCTATTGTAACAATAAATCGTGAATTTAGTGTTATTTCAATTCTTATGATTTTTAAACACTATACTCAGAATAATC
>NNCF01126214.1:192311-253646 GCA_002313205.1 Laupala kohalensis
TTTTTATCTTATCTAGCAACTTTTGCTGAAATTTTTGAATCCGCCTCTGCCTTAGGGCCCTTGATCGGAATTGATGGGATGGTCCCTTGCTTGCTTCCGGAGAGTAAATTAGTTTTTTTCCCTCCACGTGGTCATACGCAGTTTGTACTGTTTTTTGACAACAAATTTATTATTATTATTATTATTATTATTATTAGCAAAACATATTATTATTATTCATTTTTCATATCCGAACAAAGGCGTCAAGAGTTTAACATGCTACTATTTTCCCGGTTGCAACCATCATCCCAAGGATCATTGTCGTGGTAGTTCCTTATAAACCCTTCCTTAGTATGTTTGCTGTACCTCGTAATGCAATTTCTGGCACTTTTCTATCTTTTAGTCCCCCTGGAAGTTTTTTGCACTTTACGGCTCGTCGACATCGAGGTCATTAGAGTCTTAAAATTTTAAACAGGTAGGGAAAATGCTGTTACTCACTAAGGAGAGTCAAGTTGACTCTCCCCGCGTGTGGGACTCGCTGAATGACTCAACCATACCCATTAAAAGCCCTCCTGAATTACAATATATCAAGAGAAAAATGAAAGATACCCAGGCCTAATAACGTCGGGATCGAAAAGAACAAGAGGTGACCAAGGGAGGTCAGTAAAGAGAAAGGAAGGAGCCTAGCACAAGTAAGTGGAAGTAATGCCAGACTCAGCTCGGGGCCCGGTGTTTGCCAAACACGTACTTACTAGATGTAATTACCCTGGGGGACCCTGGAAGATTTGTTAGGTCGGAGTCTTTCCAAGGGTTGCCCGTATGCGCCAACAGTAATTGAAACTATTTCAGATTTATTTCCGACACTCCAATATGCAAATTCATGTAACTTTACCGAAAATAATATGTCTTCCTAACACGAATTGCCAACTTCTACGAATTTAAATAATATTGGAATAAATATTAATAGTAGCCACAAAAGTGACTATTTGCTCTAAAAAGTACAATTTAGTAACACAACAAAGTACAAGTTAATGACGCGAGGTAATATTCGTTTCACGAGCACGGAGCACAATGAACAGAATAGCACCATACGAGCAAGTGAATTGAATTGATGGCCGATGTTAGTGATAGATTTAAATTTTTTTAAATCCGAACGTTCTTTCAAAATAACGCAAGGTAAACTTATCATTACCCTTATGTAAAAGCTCTGGATACACTGTTTATAAACCAAGTACGAACATCAAACGAGATACACGCAATAAATTAATTGATTATTTAGTGTCAAGAGAGCAGTTACAAACCATGTTAAGGACAATAAACTTATTTAATGCTAGTACTTTACAATAAACTTAAAAACAGTGCTTGTCCGTTCATGTTTTTTTTCATCTTAGGTTAAATTTACGAAGAGTAAAGTTACATGACTTCATCGTAGGTAACCTTAAGAATCGTCTTCTCGTAATGTGTTTATGACGCTTGATCTTGAGCCACTACTACCAACGCCTCAGTTTCTAGCTTCAAATTGCCTTTCACCGGCCACATACTCATACGATTAAAATTCACCCATAGTTTTCTTTTTACGTATTGATCATGAAGTTGGTTGCTTTACAACATTTCACTCGGCTGTTTTTGATCTAGGATCTAATAGCAAAATAAATGAAAAAAGGCTGCTTTTAGTTTTATTTTAACTCTTGTACTGTTCACATCTGTAAGTCCGTCCAAATGTGGCTTGGTCGTTAAAAATATATATCTTGTATGGCTCTTAATCGGGTTGTTTATATTTTTATCACATTTGGTTATCAATTTCATTAATGGGCCGCGCTGATGGCTCACTGCATGTTTAGCCAAACTGTAATTTACATTTCTGTACACTGTAGCTATTTATCCATTTTGTTCGATGGATAGAAACTCATGTTCCTGCAGATGGCAACATATTTTATCTGTTAAAACAGCATTTCCCACTGTAAAACTCTGAACATATATAATTAGTTTACAGTTTCTTGCCAGTCTAGTGTCTCCTTTAGATAGTCTCCACATTAATCCACAAGCAAACCACTGTGGGATATAATATGGGTTATCAAACAATATAGAAATTGATTAAGGGGAATGCAATGAGATCATTCTATAGATCCAAAAGTTTTGAATTCTATCCATACCTGTTTCATAACGATTAGTACCTCTTTTTTCGTAATACTGTCGCAACGGGGCCAGCCTCAGTTCAATATTGGGGCGGTGTTTATCCCCGTTGGTGGGCAGTATAGTCAGACTTAGATCTAGAAAGACTCGCTTGGCATTGCCCTGTCATAGGTCTTAGTGAGAGGTTGAAATAATAACTCATGCACATAAGCTAGAGAGATTTACTGAATGTTAAAGCCCTAAGTGGGCGTACAAACAATTGATTACATCGCTGTACTTGAGTACGGCGTGAATTACAACGTTCTAGCATAGCTTGCCGTAAGGGCTGCTAGTGTCGAGATCCAACAATGTTCCAAGTTCATACCATCGGAGAGTTCATTCGCCTCGGTGGTGGAGTCCACAGCAGTGGCCACGGTGACGGGTTCACTGCGAAGATGACTTGGTGATCCAATCCACAGACTAGTCGTAGCCGTCGTCGTAGTCGAGCAGAGAGAAGAGGAGAGACCCGAGAGAGCGACCAGTAAGGCTTTGCCCATGGCTTAAGTAAGATCGGGGGGGTGTTCGGGAGGTGAAGAATCCTTGAGCCAACACCCTGACGAGATGGGGGAGGCGCGTGTCCGTAACGATCCAGCGCTGTGTTGAGATGGGGGGGGGTTTCTGTAGAGATGGAAAAGTTGCACACGGCCCATCGAGGGACTGGTAGAGATGGCAGGGCGTTGTCCATAAGTTAAGATGCGTTTATTAAGAAAGTAGGAGGGATCGTCATATGGTGGGGGTTTGCATGGGGTGACTGCCACGCGTAGTCACGCGGCCCTGTGTCACTTTCCGGGGAATTACGCATCTATCCCACATACAAAAACAGGAAGTGGTCCCTATCTCTCGCGGCTGGGCACCGCGGTTGAAGGAGAGGCTCTGTTGGGGGCAAGTAACCTGAATATCACTATCAGCCCTTCTAATTAGCGAGATGATAAATCTCGGGAGACTCCCACACCACGTGGCGAGAGGCCCTGTGAGGGAAGCATCATGTCGCTTTGTGACATAACCCCCCCTCTAAAGCCGGCCGGACCCACGGCCGGTCAACGAACCGAGGACTCATGGAACATGTGGACCCCGACGTACAAATAGAGGCGCGGAGCGCATTAAAAGCTAAGCTGAAAGCAAAACAAAAACCAAACAATAATAAACATACACCTGCGAGAAGGGGTAAAACCCTCAAAAAAAAAAAGAAAGCAGGAGCACAAAAACAAAGTACTGAATCCATAGTAATGAAATACTAAAATAGTAAATGTTGGATACATAGTGTGGCGTGTGGTAATAAACATCACAAAAACAATACATAAAATGATACAAATGGGTACAAGTAAAATGTCCTATGTCTTGAGAGGGCATAAAGATTATTCTTGAGTACATGAAAATCTTCAGATAACATAAAAACTAACACATCAAGAAGTTTTTATAAGTCCGTAAAAGTTCATCTTGAAGTTTATATCACGTTCAATTGAATAATATCTTACTTCAGAGCGTTGTCCGTAGACGAATTAGTTACATAGCAATAAGTAAAATAATAAAAATTGACAGTACTGAATACAGAGTACATGTCGTCATCAGATAATCTTTAGAGAATATACCATACAAACGAAACCAGAGTTCGCATTCAGTCACTTAAACTTAAGATAATATTGACAAATAATTGGAATTGTAAAACAATGATAATATGATAAAAACAAAGCATAATATGACACTGACAGACGGTCAGGTGTCCGCAAAAGACATGAATGTTACATGTACATAAGCAAGTGGACACATAATATTGAAAAATATGTGTCACTCATAGTGAAAGCGAAATACAGACATTGGAATAATACAAATTCCTATACATTTGAGCGAAGTACCTGACGCAGCAGGCAATGATCACACGAGTCGTAACGACATTCAGTGTGTCAGTTCATTTACTTCGTGGCGTAATCACTTCTTGGACGGGGGGGAAATTCACATTCCCCACCGTCGGATCGCGCGTCGCACTCTGTAGTGTCACGGCGGGAGATGTAGCTAAACGCTCCGCAGTGCTTGCAGAAGTACGATTCATGGAGTAATCCATAGGGGACCTGGTAAGTCAGCCAATGTCCCTGTTGGATGCATACCAACCGCTTCGCTAAGCGGCAGCTGGCGTCGAAAACGCAGTATCCGTGAAGCTCCCCGATCCGAGGAAACTCCGCGAGCTCGTTCTGGCACGCATTACATGACATGGGCATGGTGCTTAAAACAAACAAAAATGACATAAGTGTCAAAATAATATAAACAACCAGGAGGGTAGGGGGAAAGCTCAGCCACATAGGGCGGAGGAAGAGGAAGGGCCACGGCAGCTAGCGGCGGCGAAGAGTTGAAAGAAAGAAAGGAAGGAAGCTAGAGGGGAGATGTTGGGGAGCGAAGGGATCAAGGGAGATCAGCTAGGAGGTCAGGGAGCACCTGACCGGGACCAAGGAAGGGACGGTAAATACCGTCTCGGTTGGGAGGGGGCGCGGCGCGGGGGTAAGCCCCGAGCGCCGCGAAGCGCTGTCGCTCTTCTTGCCGGAAGCGGCGGCGCGCAGCTCGCGACTCGCTGGGCGCCTGCCGGATGACCGGGCGGCCCACGACCGCCGCTGTGGGGTCGAACGGAGCCGGTGCGTCTTCGTCCCAGCACTCGTCGACCGCTGCAGGGTGCGCGGTGGGCCGGGCGTCCGCGGGGCTGATTGGTAGGCCCGGTGGCCACGCCGCGTGGTAGGTGAAGGTCCGAGGCGTGCCCGACCAATCCGGGCACTCCGCGAGATGTTCCATCGCGGCCTCGCATGGCCCCCGATGGTCTGGGTTGTAGGGGCACATAAAGTACCCCTGGCCATGGAGGCGGGCGCACCCTACCAGGTGTGCTAAGTAGCGCGATGGCGGGACGATGTGTGCCCGGTCGTACGGACAGCGAATGAACTCTGGGTCGAATGAACAACACAATACGGAACATTAGGAAAAATTCACAAGCACGAGATTCCATTGGACCGAACATGTGTCCCTCGTGTATCCGGATAAGATAAGAATAAAGCTGACTAAAAATATAGAGAGAGACCCCTACACACGAATGAGTTCAGGTTTAGTAATACAGTACAAAGAAGGCGGATTATTCAAGTGATAATCGCGCTCCATAAAAACAATGTATACAAATTCTCAAGCAAAACAAACATTTTATTTTTAGTTTTAAATCTTTCGTGAATATTTGAAACTTATGAAAGTCTTGTACCACCCATTACAGATGAGCATAATAGGGTAGAAGTATTAGTTTGTTTGTGAAATTGTAGCCGTGGCAACCAGTGATGACGTAACAAGACCATAATTAAGGTCGTATATTATCATATATATGAGGGGGTTCAGGCAGGGGGTCGCGTCTGAAACACACCCGAGCTGATGTGAAACTACTCTCGTACCCGTCGTTCTTCTCTCGTTTCCATCGTGGAACCCTTTTTGGCCTGCAATCGTAAATTGCCCACCCTAAATACCAAAGGAGTGGCACGTGAGGTACCAAAGCAAGATAACCCAAGACAATCGTTGCCCAGAGGGGGAGAAGTCTTTGAGGGAGTGGGGTGTGGGGTTCCTCAGGCGTGGTTGTGACCTTAATATCTTCCGAGAATGTAGGAAAATATTGATCTTTATACGGGGGAAGGAATAATTGCATATGAGACGTCCAGGTAGCTGGAAGTTCGCGTAACAGCGTGGGCGTTGTATTTTTAGCAAAACACGGCACTTTAGAGGGGATTAATACATATCTTTGATGCGTCACGTTACATGCGCATCCAACACGTAATCTAAATGCTCCATTAGCGCGTGCGGTTGGAAATGTGGTTTTAGAATGGGGGCAATGAACTACAAGCGGACTACTGATATGAGCTATCGCGTACGAGGTGGATGACGAAGCCTGCACTACCGGTGCTCCGACATGCGTCTGGCACGAGAACCTGCATGACTCAGCGATAGCGCGAACAACTCCTCCCGAAAGAAGTAGCTGTAAACAGCGCTGCTCATCTAACGACATCTGAGGTGCCGGATGTAATTTGCAAAGGCTTCGAGTGAAAGTGTCGCAAGAAAGTGTTCGTACAGCTCCTCCGCGAGGAAAGTAAGCAATGTCCCGGGCCTGAATATTAAGTGCACATGTTTGGTTCTTCCACGCGTAAGGCGTGGGAAGAAAACGAAGTGTGCGGTGGTCAGTTAACGAAGTACGAAGAATAGGAATGTAAGCGACGAGTAAGATGTGGGTAGCGGTAAAAACACAGTCGAAGAGAGCAAGCGAATAGTATCTAAGTAAGTCTTCAAGGGGAACCGCAAGCTGATAACCGGTCGCCCCAAGGTGACGGGCCAGCCGTTGGAGTGCTTCCCGCAAGGTCGCAGGCGCGATAAGAGTAGGGTGAAGTTTCCGTACTTGACAAGAACTAAGCCACGCGTGATTTGCAATAAAATTAACAAAGAATGCACTGGTATTGCCTGCGGCACGTAATGCTGACTCGGAAAAGTGGAGAGTATCCACTCCCGTGAGGTTTACCCAGTGTTCATCGGAAAACCTCGCTTTTACTTCGTGTCCGAGGACACTTCCATTAACTGGTGAATATAAATATCTTAATTGATTATTTTGTCCAAGTGAACTCACGTCTTGGAAAAAATATGGAGTTCGTGACCCGCCCTGGGTCACCTGTTGAAACCACACGTCTCTACTTCGGAGGTCTTCCTCCATGAGCTGACATGCTCTATGTGAGCACAACAGTTCACGTTTCCCTAAGTCTAAGAACGACTGAGGAATGACCGGTATCCAAAAAGCTAAGGGAAAAGTATCATCATACAAAGACACAGGGGAGAGTGGGAGAAACTCTACACCACCTGTTATAATAGTAGCTATGGCGTGAGAAGGCGAATCGGACCAAATATCGTTCGTACCTAAATATGATTCAAATGTCTCGGTCGGTCTAGTGACCACCATGTCAGAACTCAATAATCCAATTAGGAAGAAACCAGGCCACCCTTTACAGAGATCGGCGGTGGGTGAGCAACCCATGGCCGCAATGGTGAGGTTTCCTGGCCAAGCGCGCGTGAAAGAGTGCTCAATTCTTTGACCCGTGCTTTCAACTCCGGAGTTTTTCCTTATATGACTCTATATCACAAATTAACATAAAACGGAAAAAGGTCTTCCTTATTCAAAGGGATTCGCCTTTGACATAAGGGGACGGGCGCTACCAACACTTCAGACGGATCTCAACGTGGATCTAGCCCGTAAGCAGGTATCACTCTACCTGCACTCAGGAAATAACAAAAATCACGACGGTTTCTTATTTTACTACGTCTAATTCCCAGAAGCAACGTAATAAATCCCCCTAAAAATAAATCTGACATGGTTCTAAATTAATTTTCATAACCGTCCCGTGTCCGATCCGACTTCTACTACGCAAACGAAGGAAATTGAAAGATTTATACGCATTTGGCTACGTCAGCGCGGTTCTCACTTCTCTCTGCGGCTTTAGGGGTAGCGAGTGGCGATTCCCCTTCCCTTGTGAGGTGCACAGGACGAAGAACGCCGTCTCGGGTATATAAGTAGCCACTTTTTGCGGCGAATTCCCGCAAGGCCGCAGCGCTGACGTCAGAATGAGTCTGGCGCGTGTCGCGCGAGTGATGACGTTGAGACCGCACGCCAGCTAGTCGGCGACTGAAAATAAGCTGAGCCGACCGGATGGTCTTCCAGATCAGCCAGACAGCGAGTACTGCAACAGCCACGATAAATATTCCCGCTAATATATCACTTATGATCGTTTGTGCCTCCCCTTCAGCGTTCACAGCGGGGAGGAGTTTTGCTAAGAACATTGGGTGTATTTTTACAGCTAAATACCCAACTGATAACGTCAGAGCCAGATTCCACAAAAAATATAAATTAATTCTTAAATCGGAACGATCCAGAACCGTGCTTCCGAGTGTTTCTCTTCGAATCCAGTTAATCTGGGCCTCCGGTGACGTAATATTTAGATGAGGCGCAGCGAGAGTCCAGTTTTGATTTAAACAATCAGAAAGTTTCTGAAACGCGGGATTCAAGTGAAGCTTGAATGGATCGAGACTCAGACTATCTGAGTCCACGCCGCGGGGATTACCCTCACTACGCTCACAGGTGTCTGGACAATGTCACACGGAAACTGCCTGGGAATCACCGTGCGCTCACTCACCCATAATTCACAAGCGCAGGGAATGTTTATTATTGTTTGGTTTTTGTTTTGCTTTCAGCTTAGCTTTTAATGCGCTCCGCGCCTCTATTTGTACGTCGGGGTCCACTTGTTCCATGAGTCCTCGGTTCGTTGACCGGCCGTGGGTCCGGCCGGCTTTAGAGGGGGGGTTATGTCACAAAGCGACATGATGCTTCCCTCACAGGGCCTCTCGCCACGTGGTGTGGGAGTCTCCCGAGATTTATCATCTCGCTAATTAGAAGGGCTGATAGTGATATTCAGGTTACTTGCCCCCAACAGAGCCTCTCCTTCAACCGCGGTGCCCAGCCGCGAGAGATAGGGACCACTTCCTGTTTTTNGACGGGTTCACTGCGAAGATGACTTGGTGATCCAATCCACAGACTAGTCGTAGCCGTCGTCGTAGTCGAGCAGAGAGAAGAGGAGAGACCCGAGAGAGCGACCAGTAAGGCTTGGCCCATGGCTTAAGTAAGATCGGGGGGGTGTTCGGGAGGTGAAGAATCCTTGAGCCAACACCCTGACGAGGTGGGGGAGGCGCGTGTCCGTAAGGATCCAGCGCTGTGTTGAGATGGGGGGGGTTTTCTGTAGAGATGGAAAAGTTGCACACGGCCCATCGAGGGACTGGTAGAGATGGCAGGGCGTTGTCCATAAGTTAAGATGCGTTTATTAAGAAAGTAGGAGGGATCGTCATATGGTGGGGTTTTGCATGGGGTGACTGCCACGCGTAGTCACGCGGCCCTGTGTCACTTTCCGGGGAATTACGCATCTATCCCACATACAAAAACAGGAAGTGGTCCCTATCTCTCGCGGCTGGGCACCGCGGTTGAAGGAGAGGCTCTGTTGGGGGCAAGTAACCTGAATATCACTATCAGCCCTTCTAATTAGCGAGATGATAAATCTCGGGAGACTCCCACACCACGTGGCGAGAGGCCCTGTGAGGGAAGCATCATGTCGCTTTGTGACAATACTTTTCAAGTTTCATAACAATTAAGAAGGGCGAAGAAGATGGGTGGTTAATAATTGATCCTCTCCAATAAATGTTAATATTAATAACTGGTGCAATAGAGAGAAATTTCATTTGTGATGTGTAATATTGTAATTTTTGGGGAAGTGTGCATGAAACATTATCTTATAAGCATGTACCATTTGTGTGAATAAATAATTAAATAAAGTATATTTAAAATGGCGTTTTCCTGTAACAAGGAACCGTAGTGTGTTGTCCTCACTTAATTTATGGGCCGAACCCGCCAATAAATTTAAGAATTGATATTGGGAGTACGAGTCAAGTTTAATTATTTATTTTTCCTACTGCGACCCCTAATTCATCTATCAAAGAGACTATATACAGGAGTGTATACTTTTTTAGTTGGGGATAGGATTCGATATATGCGAGAAACGTCGTCAGTTGGGAAGAACGAACCCGTTATCATCGCTGTCAGACGGTGACATCGGAACTATTTCAACTGGTATCGGTATAAATATATCACAGAAAGTATTTGTGAATAATGACTTGTTACAAATTATCTGAACGTACTCAACAAAGTGTCATCAGAAGTCTCGAGGCAGCGCTTTGTGAAAAAAAACATACGCGCTCTGATAGTTCGGTATGGAACAGCGCAGGTTGTGAGGTCTTCTTTAACAGTTGAGAGACTTGCTCTCAACAAGTCGTTTTCTGTTCAAGCATGATCATAGCAAAAACCATACAACAGTGGGTTGGAGCATGTTATGTACAAACTGTGACCATCATCTAATCGCATCAAACACGTGTCTAATCACATCATATTCAAGTGTAGATAATGGTATTAACAAATCACCATGAATCTAATCAACTGTGAAAAATTAAAACAATTATATCATCAATACTTTCCAATTTTCATCTGTTAACAAATATTGCCAGGTATTTCATTCAGTTGGAGAAAAAGACTATTCTAATCACATTCCACTCCTTTCTCTTACTAATACTTTGCAATGGAAAGAAAATCATACCAGAAAAGAATTACTGCTCCCAGACATTTTTTTACACTCAGAATTTATTTTCCACGGCAGACGCGATTACTGAGCAGCGGCGCACGCCCGCATTTGCGTCTTGCATTGGATTGGCGCCTTGGACGTTACGCATGGAGAGATCCAGATGCGGCCTTTGACGTGGCCCGACACGTTTTGGATGCGCCGGCCACATGGCGAGGACGTCCAGTAGACACTTTCAACGTACAGGTGAGTCGTAACTAATGCAGGGTCTGTTTACCATTGGTTCACGTTTTTACGTAATTCATATTTAATGAGATTGTGAAAAAGAATATATATAAAAATAACTTATTTCATAATTTCTTCCACAATGATTGTGGGTTTGATACTTGTCAATCTTTTACAAGTAAAGCATTAAGTACCTTTGAGGTACAAGATTAACACAATAAAAAAATGTCAATGCAATATTTTAATAATATTTTAAATGGTGTGAAAATTATTGAGATTTGAAGACAGAAATATGGTTTCATATGGTACAGGAGTGTGTGAGCGCTCAGGCAGCCCGGCGCCTACCTTCCGGACATTCTCCGTGGCAAGTGGCGCTTTTCGCGGTCGAGGAACAAACTTACGTCTTTGTGCGGGCACACCTCGCTCTGCTGGCTGCTGACAAGTTATCACTTGGAGAGCTACTTCCTTTGGATTACGCATCACTCGCTTCTCCACCTGAAATGACCTTACAACCACCAACGCCACCATTGCTCGGTGAAGATGATGAGTTGCCTCCTCCCGCATCTAAGCAGGTAAACGGATTTGTAATTTTCTTTCCTGACCACACGAACAACTTTCCTCAAGGGGTTTCTGTAGCGAACGCGTGACCCGGGGACAACGCCTCGAAGTCATGAGATAGCGAGCCAGTCTACGAAGAGCTGAAGAAAGAACTTAACGTCTTCAAGACTTGTGAGACAGGCAACAAATAAATCAAGAGACAAGCGAAGAGAGAATTGTTCTAGTCACAACCAAAACAATCAGATGCTAGGGGTGGCAAGCTTGGAAGGGTTGGTATCTTGACAAATTGTCTTATATTTGGAATCATCTCAAGAACGATTCCAGTATCTGTTGAGTCTTATGTGAAAAGATTATAAAATTGAAGACAAATGCAGTTTTTTATGATCTTAAATGTTTAACCTGCACAAGCAATAATTACTATGAAACTCGACGTTGCAAAAAGTGTGGATCTTATTAATGTACCTTGTTAAAAAGTATCCTAGCTAAAAATGAAGGCAAGTTAAGTTAATGTAGATTCTATAACGATCCATAGTTAACACTTTTATTTTAAGTAAAATTACCATGGTATTTTATGATTAGCTTGTTGATACAAACATGTGACAAGTATAACTCCCATAAAATATGTAACGTCGTTTTTGAATGGCCCGCTCTCTCAAGTCTTCAAGACATTCAATTCTCTCTTCGCTTGTCTCTTGATTTATTTGTTGCCTGTCTCGCAAGTCTTGAAGACGTTAAGTTCTTTCTTCAGCTCTTCGTAGACTGGCTCGCTATCTCATGACTTCGAGGCGTTGTCCCCGGGTTTTATAACCTTCATTAGCTATATACTGTTGATACCTTAGTCGTTACCGATGTAAGCGCTGCTCCTGTTCTTCAACACTCAGAACGTCTCTTTTCCTTTCACAGCTGCGCCTTCCACGGAGTTCTTGGGAAATACATTAATCGAGATCATCTATAATACTGAATAATCGCTCTACGCATGCAGTTTTTGTAATTTGGAACTGGTTTTTTCTCTTGTTGCAATACTTCCTCAATATTGTTTGTTGTATCTCTAGAGGTGCACGGTTCATCAATATCATTGTCCGCCGAGCTAACGCGCATTACACCATCTGCTTGTTGTAATGTATGGTTTTCCTGAGATTTCTTATTAAAATTAAAAACGCGATGTTTTGGAAGTTGCCGTTTAGGCATTTTTAAAGTGACAACAATTGAATGTTGCTTACACTGATTGTCACAGAAATTTATTGGTAAACCAAGAACGTTTCTCCGTTGTAAATATATTACTTTTCTATACGAATATACTTTTTCAGAACACTAATTCAAATATTACGTTAGCAGTACTTACGTTTTATGCGTAAAATTGTAGCACAAAATGCAAAATTATTATACTATTCTAAATACATTAGCGAAGGAAGATGTACATATGTACCATACATGCTATTACATTGGAATGAATATTAAATATACATCCAAAAATATATTTTGATAAAACAATCAAAACTCAAAATTTACCAACAACACTGAAATAGGATGCATCAATAATTCGCATTAGAGTATTTTTTACATAATTATGCTTGCAGTAGATACTTTTTAATCGTTAAATTAAAGCATAAATAAAATGTAAAGTAACTAACATTTGTTATTGCAAAAATATTTTTAACGAAACAATTGAAACTTAAAGTATATTAACAAAACTATGATTTGTTGCATCAATGTTTTGTATTATGGTATTTTTCCGGAATCAATATTCCAAATGTTTCAATAGATTCTTTTTAAAAGCGTTCCTTTAAGTGTGCTATTATTATACTACTTTAAATACACTTACTTGAAGGAGAATACACACAAATCAGTGTTTATTTCCAGCAAATCAGTTGTTACGTATGTTACTGCCCATTAGCAACGATAAACGTTTTCCTGATTTGCATGTGGCGAACGTTGTTGTCTTCCTAAAATCTCCTTGCTCAACTATTTTCGAATTACACTCACACTCAAATACATTATTTCACCAAACAATTAGAACTCACATCAAATCAACATCACTGGATACCTGTGGTTCCAGAGGTCAATACCGTTTAATTCACGGATTTTCAACAATTAAATGTTGCCGGCACTGTTAATGTTTCTTTTAGCAAATCAGGAATGTTAATTACAAAACAAAAATCTTCCCATGGTGTTACTTTAACTAGGGACAAAAACCTACAGCGAGATTGCAGACTCTTTCTGTCACTGTAGACACGCGTGTATTCTTGTCAGCAGAATCTTGCAATCATACACTTCGCACACAACAGGGGACAGAGGGTCAAGGCTGAAATAAAATACTCTACCAAGTGTTCATCTTCCATCGACAATTCAAAGGAAAGTCTGATCTACAGCCGAATTCTTTTTTAAATAAGGTAGTCGTTGAATTTTGACTTTGATTTCTATTCTGAATTTTATTTTTGAACTGAACAGCTGTAAAAACACATTTTAACTTTGAAGAAACTTCCACTTATTTCTTTGTCAATTATTACTTTACACAAATTCATTAGTTCGTATTTTCGTAGTAGAGCTAACTTTCATTCAATATGATATTGCAATTATTACGTTACATCAAAAGTAGTCGAGTCTAATTCAAATGAATATTAGTGTTTATTTCATAATGTTTCAGCCTCGCATAATTTCATTACCTTATTAATAACAAGATAAAAGTTCGTCGACATTTGTTCGTGGTATAGTGAAATCTCATGTATGTGCAAGATCCGATTTCGATTCCCCATCGAGAAAGTTATATTTTCATTTATTTTTGTCAACATAATCTGCCTGTTTATACTTTCCTCGTGTGCTTAAAATTTTTATTATTGTTATTATTAAATATTATTAACATTTTTTCAATTAAAGAGCAAATGTTAAGTCAGCTGTCTCGAACGCCGGTTCAATCAGCTGGGTGTTCTGTTGGTGGCGAATCTGAGTTTTCACATTCTTAACTAATATACATCTCTTATTTCTTGGCTTGCTACAAATGAAAAAAAAGGATAATGATTGAAAGAAACTCGTATGAATTGAAAGAAAAACTCTTCTTGCAGTTAAGCAGCACTCTTAAGCAGTTTTATTCGCATTTTTGTTACCCAGAAGCTATTTATTAATAGTAAAAATTTTAAAAAGAGAATAAACTTATAAAAGTATGGTAGACAAAAATGAAGCGGAAATAAGCAATCACTCTCCCGGGGATTCGAACCTCGGTGTATGTAGTATGAGTATGTAATACGTTGCTCGTACGTTAACCCCTGGACCATCAGACTAAATACGATAGAGATTTATTTGGTTCATTAATGACACTAGTATTATACGTGTTAAAATTGTTCTACAAAGAAAAAATACCATATATCACCGTTTCATCCCAAAATATATCTAATCTGTGAATTTCATTAAAATCGTTAGAGCCGTTATCGAGAAAATTTTTGACATACATAGGTATATAGGTACATATGTACAATTATTGCTTGCTTAATAGTATAGGACAGTATAATCTGTAAAAAAATAACAAGTTGCACCCAGAGGGACGCATGTGAATGGATTGAAATTTGGACGGAGAAAGAGGGTATTGAGAATAATAAATGATTCCAATGTCAGATAATAAGACAATATTTATTTCATAACCTTCTGTTCATTGGCAATATTCTGTTCGCAGTAGATTCTAGTACTCCCTCTGCTTCTTAAACAGAACTTACTTTATCGGAATTTAGTGAATACATGATTTATTATTTTATAACAAGTATTCTCTGTCAAACTTAGTCATTGCATGTAGTTCATGTAACGTTTGGTTTTCTTTAAATATTCACCATAACATGACAAACTTTTATGTTATGGAAGTAACTAACATTTAATTTTCTTCATGTTCTTGTTGAAACTTCCGTTGTGAGTACCAAAGCCTAGTAATTGGGGAACTCTACCCTTCTGTACCCCTCGGGCGCCTTCGAGTCCAGTTGTGGGACAATTTACCTTTGACATCTTTCATCGCATCAATGACTAGCCAAGGGATATATCTGAGAAAAAAAAATCTAAGAAATAAGCACAATACGAATTCAATTTTCCTTTTAAAGCAAGTTAAATCAGATATATTACAAAGTTAAAAGCAAGAATTCACTAACATTCAGAATCGGAGAAAATATCTCTCCAATTACTTACTTTAAATCCTGAGCGATTAATAGATCCTTTATCAGTCTTGATCCCCAAAGAATACTTTTCTTTCTGCTCAATTGAGTCACCTTATGTTCACATACCAAGTTTATTCAATGAAATTGTTCTAACTCTAAAACTTTTATTTACCTGAAACAATAATGATGATGGTATGAATAATTTTCTCATATTGGGGTCTAATGACCTAGATATTGGAGAGCCCTAAAACCCCGATAATAATAATAATTGCAATTTTCTTATCAACGCGATTTGTTCCTTATTTGATTTATCCTGTTTGATGTTTAAAATGGAGATACCTATTAAATGAAACACCAAGGTTTCCTTTAAAATAATTTAATATTTATTGTTTCAAAAATATATATGTATTATAGGAGGGATACGAAATTTGTTGAAAGGAAAAAGGAGGAAATATAGCACTGCCCGACACCACAATGATATACAGAGATTTTAATTTTAATGATTTGTTTGATATAATTATGTGATTAAAAATGATCATCGACATATTAATAAAAATGTTAAAATGAATATGTTACAATACATTGAAGTTCTTTAGTGTTGAGTCTGGTGGGTAGGGAGTCAGAAAATGAGAAAGAACTATTTCACTTTTTTTTCAGATTACGCCAGTCTCAGGTTTTAGTGAAGAGAGTGAAGGCCAATCCATGGAAAAATGGGAAAATGAAATATTAGATCCTCCGCTGGTGCCTCCTCCCCCAGCTCCCTTTACAGCTCTTAATATTCTATGGAGCAACTTCGTTTCATTTTTTGAGAACATCATTCAAGTGATTAAGGTAAAGAATAAAATTCATATACTGATTGATAGGATCGTTTAACTTATAAGTAGGCTAACTACTAATATACACAACGACTGTCGATTAAATTATTATATCATTGGAGTAACCTTACTTTAAAAAATCAGTAATTGTTCCATTCAGACACTGGATCCAGCGTTGGGCGGCCAACATCCACGAGATCCTCTTCGATGGACAGTGGCGCTCTTAGTGGCAGCGACACATATCATCATGCGGGCACCTGGGGATCCCCGTGGACTGCGCATGAAATATTTGTGGGCAGCGCCGGGTGATGTTTTTGGTACGCTAAATACTAGGTAGAATTTTCAAAATTTCTTTGTTAAATTGATTTCTTTATCAGTAAATATAGTAAGGTATTTGTTCTTCAATTTTGACATCATAAATAAAGTTATAATAATTCTATTCATGCAGTACTGTTTAAACGTGCAGGTACACAAACTCTGATATAATAATATGACGGGTCGGTTTTATCAAATTTATTTTTAGTTTCATTGTATCTGTCGTACATTTTTTCATAGCTTCATAATGGATCAGTGTAATCGTCATTAATTAATTTGAAAAACGTTCCCTTTCTTATGTGGTATCTAAGAAAACCCACTGGCACACGTTAGGGATATGGGACAGTTTGACTTTGATTACAAGGACTATGCATCAAAGTACACGAGTAATAAACAATGAACCACGGATGGAACGTAAAAAGATCACATTTTATAATGAACGGTTAAAAATTGGTTTCTTCCATTACATAATTTGCTTCCTTTTCGTCAAAATCATAGCACAAATTCTGAGATCGAGAGAAAGAATTTTGGTGAAAATGGTATCAGTTTGTTCAATACGTAACGTATACCGAGTAAACCAAGATCAACTGAACCCAAATCAACTAATGAACATATGAACTTTAATACTAACAGAAGCTCAACTTTATATTAAGGATGAATGTTTTATTTTCTTCTTGGACTAGTAAAAGGAGTTTTCTACAATTGAAGTAGGTTATTGTTATTCAACATTGGTAACAAGAACATTTTTAAAGAAATAAAGAATCGTATGAAACGTACTTATTTTCGCATGAGTCAGTGAAAAGAATTTTCATTGTAAAAATAAGTTGGGAAGGAGGTGTGGGTTTGAAATAGGAATTCTAAATAATAAACTAATTCCAACTAATTAACTAGCAATAAAAAGTAAGCTCGCGAGTGGCTATAAAGAGAGAGAAAATGTTGACGCGAAGTAATTGTGCGAATGGGGGATTAAGAATGTTTTAGGAGGATAGGGCTTGTGGTGTGTATGTGCCCTCGAGAATGGATATATGGACATCGCGCAACTATAACATGATTCTCGCGTGTTGAATACATTCGTTCTTCGGTCTTTCCATCGACCGTTTAGCAAATGATTGCAGCCAGTTATGCAGAATAGTTCCTTCAAATTCTCTATAATCTATTTTTATTTGATATATTATAAAACTGTAAATAAATAGAATTCCAATGTTTACTCTTTCTATGTAGCTTTTTCAATACATTTGGTGGGAGTTAATATACTCATAGGATGCAAATGGAATGTGAGAAGAAAAAAAAATTCTTAAGAAACCCCACTTGTATTTTAGCATTGAAATGGAGGAGCTACAGTACAATATTAGTGATGTTTTCCCAGATGCTCTCGTGTGTGCGGTGAACCCGTGGCTGACTCTGCGGATGGCCATGGCCACGGCATGGCGCGTGGTCGTGTGGTCGGCAGCGGTGGCTCCTCTCCTGGCAGCTAGGGAAGCGGCTTTGGTGGCAGCTGGAAGAAGCAGAGAAACAGCGGCGGGAACAGCCGTCAACGTAACAATGCTTCTTGGCGCAGCTATCGCTGAGGTAGGGAAGTTAATTCCGCGTACTGGTCCAGGGCCACGAATTAAAAGAAACGTTTTTAACATTTTTTTAAAGTTTTCAATAAATATAAAGATTCATAATTTTATAAATTATTGTTTTGCAACAATTATTACGCGTATATTCATTCAATTAAAATATTCTACTACGAATAATTATTTGCAATTAAAAAACCTATTTTGAAGAACTAATCGTAGCCAATTATTCAATAAGAACATAAATAAATATTTATCTCAGTTTTGCTAATTTTGTAGAACGTATTCCAGTAAATATATAAAACATCGTTTAAAATATTATTCTGATTAACTAGTTTTAATTTTTATAAGCTCCAATGAACACCTATCCCAGGGCAAAGATATTAAAACGGCCCTGTTGCGGATACAATTACGCCGGCATGGTCGAGCTGCGCCCCTGAAAAGTGGAATGCAAGGATTATCCTCACTTAAAGTGTCGAGTTGTGCCCGCTGGATGCTCGAAGGGTCCTGTCGAGTTGCGCTCGTACTTAATGATATGTTGGTGACGTGCATCGTATCACCTCTACTATTAAATGATTTAGATGTTTTTTCTTATTTCAAAAATAATTTAAAGTACTAAACCATCGAGAAGACAGATTTTAAATTTAAACTTAATAAAATCAGTGTCGGACTGGCCAGGTCGGCAAGTCGGTAAATGCCGAGGTCCCACGACCCCAGGGGGCCCACGAGAAGCAATAGTTTGTATACTAATTGGTGTACAATAATTTTCTTCCCGTGCGTAAGTGTTAAAAGAAATGTGAATTAATCATATTGTCGCGATGTCTACAGCTCCCTTCAGGTTGGCGATTGTCGGGGAGTGTGACGCCGCGCATAGTTGGCGGAGTGGGAAAGAATGATTGTTGGGGGTGGAGGCGTTCGGCCTGAGCCAAGGAAACGCGATCTGTGAGATGATACATTTACTTACTCAGACAATACGTAGAGCGAGAAGCAGAGAGCAGAAGAGGGACCCGAACAGTCATGACGGAAGTGCCGCTGGAGGTGGCAGCGTCGATGGTTCGCCGCGGGTCCCGGGTTCCTCTCGTAGCAGCGTCCGCGGAGCGTAGTCATGGCGATGGTCGGGCGTGGAGCGTCAGTTGGCGAGAGCGACTTCCCGATGGCTCTTTGCCTATATACCCTTGACTCTGACGTCATGGTCTCGTAACCTCGTTCCACTCTCTGATCCGCATTCTTAATCTAGATATTATGTGTCGACATACATTCCAAGATGGACACCTTCACGACAATATAATTGTCAACAAAATTGCCATATCAATCATTGGTATGACTTTATCGACTCAGAATTCCTTTTTGCTAGCAGATTTCGAGATGCTGATGTTAAGTAACTGAATTATTTTCACAAAAATTATTAAAAACTAGAAAAGAACTAAATTTAACTAATCTGCATTGACATTCCTAAATGTGATAGGAATATGAATATTCTAGTAAATCAGGCTCATATTATTTTAAATAATAATATTACATTTTCCGCGTTTGGGATGTCCGCAGGGATGATATACGTTTTGATAATTCAGTAAACAGTACGCTGAACATATACAAGCTAAGTTTGAAAACTGTGTGCTTGGAATGGAAATCGACTTTCCTGGAAAGAGAATTAGTAAAAAAAGAGCATGTCAGGAGAAAATGCACAGGACAAGTCACGTTCTTTTACTACTACGCTACGGGGAAATTTAAGGTGTTTTATTTTGACATATTAGACTGTGCTATGAAAAGCATTGAAGAACGATTTTTTCAAATGAGAATTTATCAAATAAATTTTGCTATTCTTGACCCAGAAAACTTCGAAACAATGTTGAATCATTTCTGTTATAAAATTTCTGTTTCTTTAAAAAAATGAAATTATTCTTTTAGTATCGCCAACCATATATTTATTGTTAAAGTTAACTTTCGACTGCATAGCAGTCATTTGCCACTTTTCATTGCTCGGAGAAAGATTACTGAATATGTTTGTACTTATACTGTTATTACTGAAAAATTTATATACTGTTTATAAATTTTTAATACTATTCCGTGTCATTAAGTTTCTTGCAAAACGGTCGTGCAAACTCAAAATCGTTAAAAACCAATGAAGAAACTCTTCAGGACAAGAGCTTTTGAGTAATTTTAAGCATATGAACGGTGAAAGATAATTATTTCAAAATATTGACAAAATTAAAATAATAGATGACATTGCGTGCACAAGTGGTGAACTCAGAAGGAAGTTGATGAAATGATATTAAATTTTATCAATTGATGTGCAATATTTTGGTATTTAGTAAGGAAAAGCATTATAAAAATGATATAATTGTATAAAGTAAGATATTTACTGTGTTCATTTATTAACCCTTCACAGGTCTCTGGGAAAAATCTTTTGAAACTCAGATCAGGTATAAGTGAACATATTTTTCTACTAAATTTGCGAATGTTTTCTGTAAAGCTAACATAAATTATCTCAAGTCATATAAAAATCTAATCATTTTTCGTTCTTGCCCTATAAAGTTTTGAGAAACATTGCTTATTTCAAAGTAAAAACAATCGAATAAGGGTCACAACAGAAAATTTTGCAGAGGGCCCACAAGATAGCCAGCACGACACTGAATATAACGTTTTTAATATTCAATCTTTTCTATAAGAAATGAATTGATTGCATATATTTGGCTCAAACTATTAATTTTTTAATTGTATTTCTGTCACTGGAATAATGAATTTTAACATGAATTTATCCTTTCTTTAAACTCTATCCTCCGGCTCCCGTGAAGTTCGAGGGACGTCATTTATATATTGAGGCATAACGAAACTTTAGTGGTTAAAAACACACTGATTTTAAAATTTTGAGCGCCTCGACTAATTGATCTCAGGGTTCCACAATAATTTCTGGGGTTCGCATTTTTTTAGTGAAGGAAAGGGCCATACAATAGTTCCACTCAAGGAAAACGCTATTGACAAATAAATCCATTTAATTAAATCATCATTGTTTCAATTACAATAAAACCCCTCATGCTGTTTCCCCCAAAAGGAACAAACACAAATGGTAGCCAAATGATGACATAAACACTAACACCTAAATGAAATCTTTCCCTCCAAAAAAACTAAAATACACTGAATTTTACAATGATATCATTCTATCACCGTTTAAAATCTCTCACTCTTAAAAAAATAGAAATACACAGAATTTTAACACTATCGTAATGTTATCAACCTTTAAAATCTCCCTCTCTCTCAAACAATAGAAATATACTGAATTTAACAATACTATTATCGTATCAAAAATTAAATCTCCCTCTCTCTCAAACTATAGAAATACACCGAGTTTAACCATGGCATAATTTTATCAACAATTAAATCTGTCTTGGCACTGTTCGTGTCCCTTTTTTATAATTTATGCCACTTTATTCATTACGCGCAAGCGCAATACGACGTCGGTTTAAACATCACCAACCGTCGTAAAATACCTCTTAAGATGACCAACCAGGGCAGACCGTAGAGAGTAGTGTCCTCGCAAGGTCGGCCAGGCTCCAATCTCGGGCGATTGCTGACGGTATCATCAACGACGACTACCTGAAGTTGCTCCAGTCATTCTCTGCGAGCTCGGCCCCTCCAAGCGCAGCGTAAGCCAAACCTCGTTCATCCGAATGACCACCCGGAAATTGTTCGTCCGTGGCTCGGATCGAGATCAATTTAGCAACTTTGCCCGATGTTCAAAAAATGATCAACAAACACTCGAATCGAGCGCAGCGTCTTCAAAAATGAAGTGCTAGTGTTTAATGCGAACTCGAAATACTTGTTTCAGAGCATTAACGCAAACATAGCTGACACCGAAAACTCAAAAAGCAAGATAGTTAAGTGTCGAAGCTACGAGCTACGAGCTGGTTAACAAACTATCAGATACGAGAGATGTGAGCTATGAGTTTCTGCGAATCTCAGTCTCCAAATCTGAGCGATGTTCTGCGCCAAAAAAAATCTGAGCGATGTGAGCGAAACATTTCTCAAGAAAAAAAGCCGATAGATCTGAGCGATGTTAGAAATGTGAGCTATATGAGCGATGTGAGAGCGTAATTTCATTTTTCATTCCTTAAATGGTCTTACTCCCCTCCTAGACCTCCGTTACCACTTCCAAATCTTCCAAATTTTGAATTCCACGTGACCGAAAACTTCCAATGCCAAAACGATTCCCCCTTCTTACGCCTAGATTCTGATTGGGAAATTTTAAAATACTTCGAATAAATTCCAACGCTTTCTTCCAACGATTTTTACTCCCAACGATTTTTACGGACAAGTTGGTTCTTGCATCCACCCTCGCACATCACATATTGCGGTCGGGTTGGGCTGCTTTCCCCGGCCCATCGCTAACTTGCTATTCCTAAAAAGCTATAAATTTCCTTCGACACCAAAGAGACGACAGTGGGTCATACCAGATGTGAGCGCTGCCTTCGTCATCTCTCAACGGCAGGCCTTTTAAATTTCTAGCGAGTCGGAAGACTTCCCTTCCTCTCTTTCGAAATTCATACTCCCGAACGAGGATGATTTTATTATTCTAATTACGGAATTATTCAAATCTCACAATATAACAATTTGGGTGTTTGGGCTGTGTATGCAACATCCTAGAGAAGTGGGAGACGGTTTCGTTGAAGAATTGATACCATTTCAGCCCTTAGGTTGTGCAGTAGGCCTTTTCACTGATTATCTGGTTGATAATAATATTGACAGTTCTTCTTTCCTCTGATTGTGTAGGTGTCAATATCTACCTCTTCAGAAAGAACCACAGATGCTTGCGAATCGTTTCATTCGAAGTTCGAAAGGAACTTCACTTACCCTTATCCTAACATTTACATCTTTGTAGAAGGAATAGAAGCTAAAATATTTTCATTGAATTTGTTATTTACACATTTTAAAGTTGTTGTTGTTATTATTATTATTATTATTATTATTNATGAATTCGTGGACATACCAGAAGGAAATTTTATTGACATGTTCTCGAGGACAACAAATGATCACACCGACAGAGCCATACGCATATGAGTATAGACGACAGTGCGTGCGAAATGTCGGAGCTAGTACCCTGTATACCCTCCTTTTGCAGCAATGCAGGCTGCAATTCTCCCGGGGAGACGATCGTAGAGGTGACGAATGTAGTCTTGCGGAATGGCCTGCCAAGCAATTTGTTCCTGATGCCTCATTTGGGACAGATTTCCTGCCGGTCTTGCAGAGCGCGCAATATGACGTTTCATCTAGTCCCAAACATGCTCAATGAGGGACAGATCTGGGGATCGTGCTGGCCACGGTAGTTGACGTACACCTTGGAGAGCAAGTTGGGTGGCACGGGCTGCATGTGGACGTGCATTGTCCTACTGGAAAATAACGTCGTCTCGTTGGTGCACGAACGCTAGCACGATTGGTGGAATGATTTTTTGGATGTACCGTGCACTGCTCAATGTTCCCTCCACGATCACCAAAGGAGAACGGTCATTGTAAGATACGGCTCCCCACACCATGATGCCAGGTGTTGGCCCTGTGTATTTCTGTCTTATACACTCCAGACGTTGGCGCTCACCTGAACGACGCGTCACACGCATACGACCGCCATTGGCACGAAGGCAGAAGCGACTCTCATCACTGAAGACAACAAGTTGCCATTCGCCCTTTCATAAACGATTATCGCGACACCACTGGAGGCGAGCTGCACGATGTTGGGGCGTGAGCGGAAGACGCCCTAATGGCACGCATTATCGTAGCCCTGCTTCACGGAGACGGTTGCGAATGGTTCTCGCTGACACCATCGGAACAACAGTGCGCCTAATTTGTTGTGAAGTTGCAGTGCGGTCCGATACGGCACTTCGTAACATGCGACGGTCTTGGCGTGCATCTGTGCGTCGTAGCTGTACGGACCTAGTCTGACGGGCACGTGCACCTTCTGCTGATCACTGACGACATCGATGCACTGTGGAGACCTCTCGCCCCATGTGTTGCGCAATTCTGCGGTATGACCTCCTGAAGACCCACTATACGCCTTTCTCAAACTCCGTCAAACGGTGCACGGGTGCACGTTTACGCTGTCGCGGAATGCTAAAAATGTTGCAGACACAGACGGATGTTCGTTTTGCAAGGTAAACTGGCTGCTACAGGCTCTGAAGGTCAGCAACTGCTGCGAAGCTTGCAACATTCCACGGCTGATAACGCGATTCCTGGTTTGCCCGCAGCGCTGCACTTTTGATCATCGCATTAACTACCCTCTCGTATGGTTCTGTGCAACTATCGTATTTCTCAGTTATTTTCTTCATGGTGTTCTTTTTTCATTTTCCAATGTGTGTGTGTGTAAACTTTAGGATAATGATGTCTTAAGTGTGTATATATATATATATATATATATATATATATATATATATATATATATATATATANNNNATTTAAATGCAGTACATTACCAAAACGAGGAATGAAAAACTGTGAATTTAATTTCAACTCTCTGAATGTTATAAATGAATAGATAATCTTTAAAACCCCTATGTAACAGTATTAACATTTTTCTAGAATATCATATGACATTTGTTCTAGATAGTTGAAGTAAGATGTACATTACATACTTTAAAATGTATCGCTCTTTGTAGAAGACGTTTCACATTTCATGCCGGAAAAACTGTCGTTTTCTGAACTTTTAAATGATACAATTTTGCGAGAAAATCTATAAGTTTCGTAAAACCAATATGTTGTAACAATATTTTTAACGCAAATTTTGCTAATGAAACTATAAAATACAATTAGTGCACAAACATTCGTCGAGCCTTTTCTTTTTTTTAAATTATACTATTAATATATTTATTATAGGTACTTGTAATAATTTTCGGTGCTGAGATTAACAATATGCATTACTACACCTTACGGTTTAACAAAAATGAAACTCTCGAAAGTTTTTTTCAGAACATGCCTGTTACAGTGTTTGTCTCAGAAAATCTATATTAGAAAATAACGAAACGTGAGAACTTTTTGCAGAGTTGGCATCCTACAGTTATCCCCCCAATCCTTAAAACCATTAAAAAATCGTTAAATTTACTTACGATTCTAAAAATAAACTAATGTATCCAAATTCCAGTAGAAATCGAGAGCAGGGCGATGTCCTCTGTGGCGGCTTGATACCACGTGCTGCCATATTACGAACTATAAAAATAACTGCCATATTACGAACTATAATATTTATCGGTGTTTGATAAATGCACCGAACCCCAATTATTCATGAAATTCCTTTAAAATCCTAATTCATGATGTTTATTAGGTTGTTATCTACAAAAGTTAAAGAATGGAACGATTGAGACGAACTTTCTGTGTAGCGAAAAAACTATGAATTCATATACACATGTCTTGTTCCAAAAATCTGAATAAAATATTTACACATACAATATTTATAAATACAAGGGGGAACTCAGAAAATATGTTTTTTTATACTTTTAAGAGGGAAAATCTAGTGACTTACGGACAAATACAGTAAAATCAAGTTTTTAACAAATACTTTTAAATAATGAATTTATAGATTTGTGCGCAGTCATTTGACTGAAAAAATTGATGCTTCAATAGTTCCCTCAATTTTAAATGAAAATTAATTTGATAATTATGTAATTTATCGTCGTAAAATTGAACATTGTAGAGTATTGTAGTGGTCAAGAGAATATTGATGTGTTATTTGTTTCCAGTTGGGGCGTTTGCTTTTTACTGCGATTCGCACGCCGTGTTCAGCGTTGCGAGAGCTACAAGGTGCATGGTCGGAGCCACTCAGCGAGGTACGTACGAACTTAACCTCACGAATGAAATATTTTTCCTTTACATTTTCCGGATGATCTGTGGATGAAACATAATGCACACAAATATAATAATAAATACTGCTTATGTTATTCCATTAGTTGTGCAGTAAGAGCAATTCTATATGAAGAGTGTCTGTGGATCTTGTACATATCTTCAAAAGAAGAGGAAGATTACTTTCTATATGAATTTTTAACAAACAAACTTCTTCCCCTTTCCCACACATGAATGAAGAATTTTGATATTTTTTAATGAAATTATGCACACTTGACGTTAGAAGAAGAAAACTATTGAATACATTGTATTTAGAGAAACTCCCTCTCCCTTTTTACCAACGCTGAAGTGAGAACTCTCCGTTAAATGTGCTGAAATGAGAACTCTCCGTTAAATGTGCATACATTTGGCATGGTTGTCACTCAATCCAAATACTCCATTTAATGATGTGTGTAGGGTTTTAGGTAATTTTATTTAAATTTATTTTTCGTCGTGTGTGCAACGGACGACATTACTCGACGTCTGTCTGTCTATGTCTGTCTCTGTTAGTACGTCAGTTCGTTCGTCTGCCAAGTGACTTTGTCTTCTGTGTATTCTCTTTCCATTTTCGTCCGTTTTTTTTCATGTCTTGTCTCTTCCATTGCCGTGGGAACAAACTACTTTTGAGTCATATATTAAACAGTGCAAGTACTTTCTCTTTCTCTATCCTGTAACCCTCCTTTATCATTTCATTTGTGATTATGTCATTTCCCTGACCTTTCTTCGCTCGCATATTACGTATTGCCTTATATATTTCCCAAAATGTTATTTCCGGTTACTCGTCCCTTCCGTTTCCACTCTTGTTTATTTCTGAATTTCCCCGTCTCTCATCAACATGACATCTCACAATTTTCTTTGTTTCTGCAAAGACAGTACACCAGTTTCATCGTAAGCTTCTCTCTTGCTCTCAAGTCAGTAACAAGTGGAGTATCTTCATACTGGTCATTAATAAGCGTTTGCGAACATTCCAGTCTTTCCCGTTTGATTCTGCGTTACGTAATAACATTTGGTATTTTAAAAACATTTATTAGTATAGTTTATGGGAGATTAGCACAAAAACTTATTTTTTTACATATTGGTGGAAAAATTTCAAGTTTATCCCAATGACTTACCAAAGCGAATAATTACAACCATGCAAAAATAATGACAAAAAACTATATTAGGAGGACAACTTTGCTTCCGTCGTTTTCCAATATATGGCTTTAACGGTATGTGGTTGTGGAAATAAACAGAACTAGTCATAAAACAAGCTTGAGCATGTCAACATAACCCCATCGGAACATTAGTCGATTTGTGTCCACTTTGTAAAGTTTTTCTTGCTAAAAAAATGTCAGTTTACGAGCCAAATTCTCGCCATTTGCGGGAGGTTTTAATTTTCTGCTTCAATATGAAGAAATCTGCTGCTGAGGCTCATCGAATGCTCTCAGATACTTATGGCGAGACCGCTATAAGTGATAGAACGTGTCGTGAGTTGTTTCCACTCTCCAAAAACGGTGATTTTGACATCGAAGACCGGCACGTCGGTGGAAGAGAAAAGGTTTTTGAATACGAAGAATAAGAGGATAAAACTGCCTAAAATAATTACAGACGTTCTGTATCTATATCAATTAATGCGTTCAAGCCGAGCATTGAAAAACAAACGGCCGCAATACAACGAGACACGATAAAGTGATTTTGCAGCATGACAATGCTCGACCCCATGTCGCAAAGTCTGTCAAAACGTACTTGGAAACGTTGAAATGTAAAGTCCTCCCCACCCGCTGTATTCTGTTCCTTCTGACTATCATTTGTTTCGATCAATGACACACGGCCTGGCAGACTAGCACTTTCGTTCTTATGAGGAAGTAAAAAATTGGATCGTTACGTGGATCGCCTCAAAAGATGAGCAAAGTTTTTAAACTCGGGATTCGTTCGCTGCTCGAAAAATGGGAGAAAGTAGTGGTCAGAGATGAACAATATTTTGAATCGTAAATATATAACCAGTTTTTTTACAATAAAGCCTCGAATGTGAAAAAAAACAGCGAAAGCAAAGTTGTACACATAATAAAATTTACAGTAAAATAAATGCGGTCCTTTGTCATAATAAGTTTTTGTAATTTTTCCCTTTTTCTTCCACTTTTGCTGACTTCATTCTAAAGCGTGCGTTAAATTGGCACAGTGACACAAAAGCAAAAGTCACTCTTTCCCTGAAAATTTTCCTATGTCGTTGTGCACGTATGAATAGCTCATTCATCCGAGAAAGAATTTGACCACCGCATATTCATAAAATAACACTTGTAACACATTTAACCTACCTTTAAAGCTACGTATAAATACTTGGTTGGTAACATGTTTATTTTACTGGTATGTCAGCTTCCACGTAGAAATTTACCGTCAGAGTGACGTTGTTGCATCGTCGTCAAAGTCGATAAAAACGTCGTGATGACGTTGCCAAAGAGTGCGCGTATAACATCGATCTGACTAAGGAGAACGACGTCGTTAGGACGTTATCAGATGACGTATTTTCAACGTTGTAATATACGGCATATTTGACGTCTGTGGTAACGTCGGGTAACGTCGCTATCCCTCGAAAAAAAAATTTCGGCGTCAACTGGTCAGCATGCTTTCTTCTCTGTTCGATTTTCTTGAATGTTGATGATAAAATATCATTTGTCAATTAATATAATAGGATTTTAACTTTGGATATTATCCATCGTCTTACCCTATTTAATCATATTCCATACGCGTATAGCACACGCTGCGTTTCGTATACGACAGTGGTGGGACTTCAATAAGGGTACATTGCCTCTTGAGGCGAGGACGCTACCAATGGGTTATTTACAGAAGTACAGCGATATAAGCTAAATTTTTATTCTCTTCTTTGCGCTGAATTGGTACCATCAATAGTAAACAAGTAAAATAATAAATCTCTCTAAAATTCTGAAGAGTTCTTATCACGATAATATTGTTTTTATGATCCCAAAAGTTTATTTATTTTGAAAATTTTGTAAATTTATTGTTATTAAATTAATTGACAATAACATTAATTTTTTTAAATATTAGGTGCTGCGCTCCAATAACTTACAAAAATTCAAAATATCGTCAGAATAGAACTGCTCGACGTCTAGACAATGTAGATTATTTTCGTCGTCTCAACGTCGTATAACTACGTCGCCTCGACTTCTAGTTTCGGGTGAAACGAAGTTGGGACGGTGTCGTTTATTTACGTCGCGACGATCGTAAAGTCGGCTCAATTTTGGCGATTTATTCATGGGCTACAGTTCTTAGTAACATTACAATGTTAGTTGGTTACAAGAAGGCCTAAATCACTTGTAAAATTGTAAGAATTCACTTCTAATTACAAATTTACAAGTGTACCTTTGTAAAACGCTAATAACTGGATATTTTTACAAACATGTGAAAATTTACTTGTACTTTTGTGAAACGGACCCATGGTGGTTCTATGTTTCATGAAAAAAACCTTGTTTAGTTGTTTATGTAAGTCAATACCGCTCCTCGAAATTTGTTAAGTTAAACTAATGCGTACGTGTAGTCAGGGACCCAGCAGTTATTGTCATCAGCCTCGCCAAAATGATTGGAACCCGCCCTCCGTTCTGGGTTCAGTGTTTTTTCAGACTTTACTTGTATTTTCAATTTACCAACCCGATGTATATAATTGTCCCTTAGGGATAGTTGCATGGGGTAAAAAAATTCACATCGAACAAATGCCAGGAAATTTGTTTAAAAGAGAAAACATAAAGCTGTACTTCACACAACGCAAATGTACTTGTTAACTACACAATTGTCCATAAAATTCGGTTTTGACTTCATTCACCTACCTAGGAATTACAAAATATGAAATCGTTCTGCAGTTTCCTGCTTTTCAACCAAAACATTATTCATCACAGATTAGTCAAGTAGTTAGAATTCGAAAAAATTAATTACAAATTCTAATGAGTCCTTTAGGCAATAAAGAGAATAACAATACAATAAAAGAGCAAACGCTTACATTTGCTTTTATAAATCAAATGTATCTTTGGTTAGAACGTAGCAGATTTCTTTTTTACTCTGATGAGTCATTTTGTTAACGAAAAAGAAATAAATATTTAATTGGGAGCAGCCTCCATGTATCAAATCAGTCGAGACAAGATCCGGTTCGGTGGTTCGTCAGTGAAGTTTTACTGTCTCTGTTGTTAATTGAAGACGAGAATGGACCTGAAGATGTGGAGTTAATATCTTGGAAGATCACTTCCGAAGATGACGTAAAGCACGGATTGCGCGTTTCGCCTATCAAATAGTGAATGACATCAGCAAAAGGTTTTCACGGTCGTCTCGTTTCCCCTTGAAGCGCCATGTGCTGGCGTCGAGCGCTACTTTATCTTTTGTCTGTGTCCCAGCTACCTGAGAGTCTTTCAAAACTTTGACTAAGTTTGATTCGTATTATTTAAATCGTGTTACTTCCTGGATATTAACAATTCGTTCCAGAATGTTCTTCTTGATAAATTTTGTTTAACACATGTCTTTGGCATCCCATAGCTGCAAGCAGCGTCGTTGTGTGGACGTCGAGCAGTGGCGTGGTCCTCACCTGTGTCTGTCTCCACTCTGCGTCGCGCCCGTGCATCCGCTGCCTCCAAATCAGGCCAACTCCCATCCGTCGATGAGGTGGCGCTCGCGGCTCTCGCACGTGCCCTCGACGCTTATTTCCTGTTGGCTGCCCTTCCACAACCGGCTGCAGTCCCGGCGACAGCACGCTCGCAGACCCTGGCTCAAGCACTGGGACACAAGGCGCATCACGCGCGAACGTGGACATGCGTTTCATTACCTACGGGGTGAGTATTAAGATTAATCTCACAATGGACACCGCTATTCATATCCAAAAAATATATTGGCCCGGAAAATTAGAAAACCAACCATAGTGAGAAGCGATATTTTTCCGTTACGGTACTCACGAAACAATACCCCAAAATAATACATTTTTTACTTATCCCATATGATATAGAGCCGTCCGTGTAACTCACTCATTTATAGTTGAAAATTATTTGATACTTCTACTAGTCGTGGAAACATGAATTGATTTTTCTCATAGCCATAGAAATGCAATGAATGACAAAATTCAAAAAAGTCGAGAATTTTAATTTTAAAGTACATTTTTCGGGGAATTAAGGATAATTTTTAATAAATTTGATAATAATAAATTGTTCAAAAGCAGTACAATCTGCATATCTACACGTGGAGGACAATAAACTAATTTACTCTCCGGAAGCAGGCAAGGAACCATCCCATCAATTCCGATCAAGCAGTCCTAAGGCACAGGCGGATTGAACAATTTCAGCAAAAATTCCAAGATAAGATAAAAATTTAGCTACGTGTTATAATAATAAAAGAATATCAATATGTTTGTAATTTAACACACACTAAATTTCACATGTACTAATTATTATCGTATTATAGATTATTCTAAGTATAGTGTTTATAAATCATAAGAATCGAACTAACACTAAATTCACGATTTATTGTTTCAATAGACGCGTCCCCAGACAAAAACCTAGAGAACCTGTGTAAGAAATATGCCTCTATCCGAAGGAAAACCGAAAAAAAAACCGGGCCAGGATTGAGCTACAGAATTAATGTACGCAACCGTGCCAAAATTGAGTACACATAAAACTAAATTAATATGAATCATAAGACACAATACAATCATGCAAGAAAATAATTTTTGAAATTGTTATAAGTTATTTTAAAATTGCCATAACAATGGCGTGATAAAGTACAAGACGGATTTAACGTTTTAACTATTTAAAGTACAAGTACAAGATAAAGTACAAGAAGGATTTAATTATTTTTCCAAGCAAGCGAGCATTAGCTTGTAGATGTGCCATGTAGCTAAGCAAAAGCTACCTCGATTACAAAAATGTAGTATGGTGCGAACATCATGGCAATCGTATTAGGATTTATCGTGAATAGTGTATGTTATTCAAGGTTTTATGGACGTGGTGAAATATTATGTGCTTTCATTTTACTATCAGTTTATAATAAACACCATGTGTGTTTAATTGATTTGTGCCTTTGTGCAAATAAAATGATGAAAATTGATCTATGTTGACATATCTGAAACGGCATCTGAAGAGTAACAATGATAAGCTGCAAAACGTAGTGAAGTTTTATTCGTTAAAATAAGTTTCATTCATTTATGTGACATGTTTTTTTTTGTGATTGATTAGATACGTATTTTTATTTTATTTACGCCGCAAAGATACTTATTATTTACATCGCCAAACTGGATTTTTGAATACGTGAGATACTTCGGAACTCATTTTCCTAGACATGTTTGATATTACTCACTTTGATTTGTTTTGGTAGTATTGAGATTGAAATTGCGATCTTTAAAAGCGTAAAAAGCGAAGAAAATTATAAATCATATAGTGATTTTCTGTCAATAAGACATGGTCAAGTCAATTCATGTATGCAGTAGGCCGTGAAAATTTGTATCGATTCATTTCAAAAGTTCGTTTACGAAACGATTTGTATTGATTCATTTCAAAAGTTTGTTTACGTTCTTTATTGTTTCTTACCTAAAACTTAATTCTTAATTTTTACTATGTAAAAAAAGGTTAAATTAATTTTATATTTCACAACAATGTTTTATGTTGTACTTAAACGTATTTATTAATTTTTCTATTAAAATTCATTATTTCTGAATTTCTTACAATATGTCCAACAATAGACCATATTTATTTTGTTTCAAAGAAAACTCTTTTTACTACATAGTTATTTTACTCTAAATATTAATAATACAAAATTTCCAAGTAGCATGGAATGAATCTTACTCGTGACTCGAATGTTACACGAAAATAATGGATACATTTTTCAAAGGCAATCAATATTCAACAACTGCAATCGAATTAAAATGCCTACTGTGAGAAGTTTTTTTGTAGGAATGTGAGAAGTGAAAAAGACGTTTCATGTATTATTTTATGTTATGTAATTATTATGTTATGTCGCGTAGCGCGGTTTGAAAATTCGAGTTTTAGATGTATTGATTTTAGTAACACGTATACCAACAACTTGAAACTGCATCTGAAGAGCAAAAAATTAGTTGCCCTACGTGAGCATAGTGCTTTTCATTAAATTAACTTTTATTTTATGAGTTGCATGATTTATATGGTGAGGTACGTATTCGCATTTAATTTTCATTGTAAAGACACTCATTGCTAGTGAAATACTGCGGGTATATTTTTATGCACGTAATTTTACGATACACAAATTTAGTTCATATTTCAACGCTTTTGTGAAATAGTAATTACATCAGTTTATTATCTCTTTCATACGTATCATTATAAGTTAGTGGATGTTTTACTCATTGTGTCTTTTGCATACAGGTTGCCTATAATGCAGTTGGCCATGATCATTACCACCCAAAGAGTAAATTATCAATATCCAATATAATAATGTTGAGTATTTATTGAGAATTTGTATTGATTCATAATTTCATTCCGTTCGTGTTTAAGTTTCATAAATATTTGACTACTGATTAGCATGGAATGAATATAACATGACTTGTAATTTCACAATGATATTTTTTTTAAGGACATTGATTTCCAGCCTCGACAAATAAAGGTGCGTACGATTAATGCAAGAAAGTGAAAAAGAAGTTTTATTAATTGGTATAATTAATGTTGTCTAGCGCGGAGGCAGAGCCCAAGTTCTGGAAATAATATATTTCATTGACATTGGTAACGTTGGTAATAATTTACCAACAACTTAGAGAAAAATAATTTAAAATGTTTACGAGAGACATATGAGGAATACATATTTTTATTTTAAAATTATTCACGTTACTAAATATATACAATAAATCAGGCACTATTCTGTGTATTTTTATTGCAATAAATTATGCGGTGCACCAAAAACTATTTTTTGTTTTTAGATTAAGTGTTACCTAATGAACTACACATACGATGGTCTACGCGGTGAATCATTTTAATCCAGCAATAAGGATTTTTGCTCTAGGTGGGTAGGCACGGGCGTAGCCCCCAAAGGAGGAGGGAGGTCTGGGGAGTAAACAAATTTATATCATATACTTTTACTTATGCATATCATAGAAACAGCCTGCGATTCTTAATCTACGCTTCTGATGAGATCTTGTGTAGACAGTATTGTACACGGAGAGAGAGAATCAAAGTCCGTCTATAAATGACCGACCCAGTGAGCAGGAAGTTGGTATCAAAACACGAGAAAAGAGGATCGGTGTGTTTGAGATACTATTGTAAATTACGTAGATTTAAGTTAGAGATTTGAATCTTCTGAACGGTTGAAAGAGCATCAAATTGAAGGATGTTCCATCATTCAAATTATATGTTTTTTTAAAATATTGAATCAAATATTTATGGTAGTGAGATATTTTATGCAACTTTTTACACAAAATAAAATTAGACAGTAAAAAATTCTCGTTTTTGTGCTTTTACCTCATTTCTGCTGTTTAAGATATTATTTGTTAGTAATTGGAAAACAGGTATTTGAAGAAATTTACTCAAAATTAATGAAAAAAAGTGTCCTCGTATTTAAGTCGAATAAAGAAGGCTTTACTTCATCTACCTTCGAGTTCTATTGTCGAAACTAACGAGTTACATTATCAAAATATTCTCTAATTGCTTTCCGAAAGACTTCATAATGTTTGCCAAACCTTATAAAATAGATATATACGATTAATGAGAACTACTAAAACTACGCAATGGTGTTGGAAAGTATTTTTACTCCTAGTGTCGATATTTAAAAATATACTTTTTTAATTTTTATAAGATATAAAAAAAACTACGCTGTGAAATATTCTATTCAATTACGCCATTCTTACTAGGTCAGAAATCGCAGTTATCATATCCGTCACTTCAACGTACTCTTATTCCTGTCCTAAGAATGTGAATCGTGGTTCACAATCACTTCCTACCGGTGCAACACGTTACTTGAAGCTCCTACTTTACCTAGTTCAAATCACAGCGTTTTTTAGGATATATACTAAGCAGCACGCAATGTTCCCATTAAGTGATCGATACAACAACCAGAGATGTGTCGCTTATAAAATGAATTGTTCAGGAGACAAATGATTCATATAAGCAGTATAATTTTTATCTCGATTTATTTGGATTTATATTGAGTCTGCTTAGTAGATTCCCACAATCGCAAAATACAACTAACGGTAATCATTGTAGATAATTTTCTTGCCTTGTGACACCAATGGTCGTGTTTACTTTTTGCTTTATATTGTTCGAGCGCGCAGTTAATTTTTTGATCCAAAAGGAAGTCAGTTTGCCAATATTTGGTCACGAACACGTTTAAGATCATGGACCCCCAAAGAATGAATTATATTTCATGAAGTTAGGTATAAATAATTTAATTATTTTATGGTTACTATAAAATTACTATAAAAACAATTTTAGTATTTAATTTCAGCAATATCAAACGTATTAAATTAGAAAAACAAAAACTGGGGGCAGTCGTAACGACTCTCAATGAGAAAAAATCAAAAGAACCTCCCTGACTTCAGAAAGTGTAATCTTTTTGCTTCCTTTTCGTAAAATTTTCGCTCTTCCATATTCTTAACATGTCCCACGGTGAAAGGGATGGTAAAGTAACCTCCCTACAAGGAAAAGTCTAGATATCACAATGAAGTTTTAACGATGATATATATCAAAAAGGAGAATGTTTGATGAGATGAAGAAAGTGCGACGCTAATTTTACCTCTCGTGAGTTTTTTTACAAAACCTTATTGTAATATGATTGACTGGGTGGGGAAAATTTCATAGTTCTATTGATATATGACGACAGTTTCCAAGCTTACTCATTTTTTTCTTTTTTTACATTTTTACTTCCAAAAACTCCGACATTTGCGCAGACTAGAAAATATTATTTTACCTTAATAATTCGTTTACAGTCTTTAAAGATAAATTGTTCAACGACGCCGCGATTGAGAGACAGCGCAGCATTTAATTCATTGCGAGCCTTAGAATATTGTAAGTGCGTCAAGTACCGTAATACGGTTTTTCGGAACGGCTCGAGTATTTTTTTCTGCTGCGCTCGTACGAATAAACAGTCAACGTGAAGGAACTTTTGAATGACGGTCATCATCCCTCAACACAACGACTCAAACAGAGAATAATAGATGCGAGCGTGAGTAGTCTGAGTCGACAGTGTAGGTGTTCGCGAGTGCAGAAATTCCCCTCGAAAATACGAACTCAGTGTTCGCCGTGTCCTGACATTGTACATCGCGTCACGCCACCCGACGTCCAGTCAAGGTTAAAGAATACGCAGTTACACCTTCTGCTGCTGTGATCGCTGCCTCATTCGTCATCACGAGCATTTTGCCACCCACGGTGAGATCCATCCAGTTTCTTTTGTTTGTGAAGCCGACACCCATTAATAGCTTGACCAGCTGTAACGATCAGATGATCGTTGCATGAACTAACTGACGCTAACCTCGCCGTAGAATAACTGACGCTAACCTCGCCGTCATTATAACGCAAGGACAATTAAAGCAGGACAATTAAGCTAAGCGACCTGCAAATACCTTTGGAGGGAAAGTAATGCTTTTTACCATGAAAAAATGTAGAGAAAATAGTCACCAGGTCACTTTAAGCTCATAGTTTAGATTATTTTACCATATTTATCTAAATTCTAAAATTTGTGCTCATCTATATGGAAGTACCTAACTTCATTTATACATTTTGTATTGGAGTTACCTGTTTACTCGTATTAAACGTATACTTAAATTCGGGTTATTACTGGTTCTTTTTGAATTTGTACTTAAATTTTCAATATCCGATTCGAGAAGAATGTATCGTTTTAAATCGTTTACACCAGGACCGTTTCCGCTCATAGTACCATTGCGCATCGCCGTAGAGGGGACGTTGGCCAAACAATTAAATGCAAGACATTTGAATAGGTTGTACAGATTTAGGTAATAGGTTTGAGTTGTTGGTGTGAAGCGATATCCTCATACGCCGGCTCCGAAAAATGTCTTGAATATAACTGGTTTGCACTGCGCATTCTCGGGACGAGCACACCTTGTCTCATTCCACTATGGTTCACGCTAGAGCTTTTAGAAGTCGCAAAGGTTTGCTGACTCTTAGTTCAGAACAGGAGAGCGCCGCTTGTAGAAGTATGGGTCTCGCGTCACACCGTAGGACAAATCACAAGTATTTGTTATCGAATTAGTGATGGGATTTAGACTCTCTGAAACATTAGATTTACTGGTGTGAACAAGTAAAGGAATATCTAGGTCTAGTTTTACAGATATTCGTGAGCAAAAAATAGAAACGAGCAAAACTCGAAAATATTCTCGTTTGATGCAAGAACACTTGTGTATTGAAATTGTTATCCCTGCTCTGAAATATCTTACATGCTTGGTGGTTTGATTATCACTTGATTGTTGCGTAGAAATATAAATTTATTTTCCCAATGTTTCGTCACTAATGACATAATTATTAATAAAAGTACTTCTTTGTAAAAATTAATTTTTGTGTCAAATATTATAACTTTGCGTTCTGCATTTTTGTACTTCTCGTACTCTGAATGATTAGCCTCATCATCTCGGAGTAAATGAAACCTCGTAACGCGGTTTAATATTTTGTGGCACGCCAGGGATTTTGCATATCTATCCACAAAAAGATACAAATATTCCCATTGAGAATTAAATGATGAGGATTTGCTTTCAGATGCTTCTTCCGCCATATCGCAGAGACCACTGTGACTCCACGACTTCACAGCAATGCTCTTTCGTACACCCCAGCTGTTTGCTCTGCCGCTCCTCGGAGCTACTTTCTTCAAATCGGCCTATGTGAAGGGCCCTGGTTTATTCTCATACGAACAGAACTTAGCAAAACAACCAAATTTATTTACAGATTATCACGACATCTTAATTAAACTTGCATTTTAAAACAAACTATAACAGAAAAAGGGTATAGTAAAGACAACGACCCTTCGAAATATCAGTAGTAATAATTCTAATTCCTAATTTTTGGCATTGTATGTAAAGTATGATAGGAAAGAAAATTTGCGTAAACAATAGCGACCGCTAACAGCCGCAAAACAACGTCTTAGTCATGTATTCTTCAGTTGAAGTCATGCTGAGTGCGCATTCTATGTAATTGTGACAGGGTTGCAAGTGAGGGGTGGAAGCAGGCGTGTGACTCGACGGCGCTTGCGGTGAGGACGGCGCGCAAGAGAGCAACAGGACTGCGTGCGGCCACGGAGGTTGTATGCCGCGTCGCCACTGCTCTCCTTCCAAGCGTCGCTCTACGCATGGCACTCAACGCTATCACACGCAGGTACTCACTATCCTCACCAAGTTTTGAATCACCTTTAGATAGCATGAGCATGAAAGTGTATTCTACGTCTGCTTGCTCCATTTACACCGCTAAATATTATACAACCACACAGGGCACAGAGCTAGTAACCCTGCGGTGATGGCGTAACCCAGTTAATGCGTCGGCACGCGCTCATTCGCCGCACAAACACATGGTCGGGGCGCAACCAGGGATTAGGCCTCACTCGTCATATTTTTCATTTATTTTATTTTAAACATTTTAATACATTTCACACAGATTAATACACTTCATGTACATTCTCATTTAACCATGTATATGCTAAATATTATTCAAGCTTCTTGAAACAGTAAACTATTGTGTAAGTGTAGCAGACAGAAATTATTTTTCTGCGTCTATACCAAACTTTCAATGGAAAATCCGCTAATGCGGAAGTAATCCATACTAATTTTACCTTAAGTACAGAATATTTAAGCAAAATCGTTTGACCAGTTTTAGAAAATTATTCAAAAATATACTTTGACCTTCGTGTGAAGTACCCATTGTTTTAAAGTAAAAAAATCAGAGTACGTGCATCGACAACAAGTAAATTCTACCGTAAATACGAAATATGAATTAAATTGATCTATCCATTTACTCAGGATCGCACAGACGGACAGTCGGACAGAGAGACAGACGGACGTTATGCTAAAAACAACGTTTCCTGAATCAGGGATACCCAAAAAGGATATTTCCGTTCAAATCTCGCTTTCGAATTTTTTCAGGATTACAAAACTTTATATATACAACGTATATGAGGAAGTAAAAAGGTCCCATGATAAATGTCCGGAGGTGTGTAGGTTTCTTCTTTGACACTGTCTTTCTGCATGGGTCTTATCACTAATATTACTTGTTCACTCCAAATGCCAAATGTATCTTCTGTGTTTCTAAGTCCGTGTTTTGTTAACAATTGCAAATAAGATTTTGTCCTTCAATAAATTGATAAATTTTCCTCTTTTGTCATCAAATAAAGAACAGTGTCACAAACAGTGCTCGTCATCGTCAACTGCGTCACAGCAAGTTTTGTCCGCCTTTTCCCCAATATTTGCCAAATAACAGTTAAAAATTCCTTCTTATGCAGCGAAGAATTAAAATTAAACTGAAATTAAACTGTGAAATTAAATTGAATTGAAATTAAACTGTGACGACACAGCGAGCGACGCAGCAAGCGAGGAGGGCTCTCTCTCTCTCTCTTAATGTTCAACTTTCAGACGGACTGGATCGCAGATGGTTTCTTGTCGACTGTGATGTTGGCGTCACACGAACAGTAAAAGTGTCGCAGTGTCGTTCGACGCATTACTGTCCGTCGTAGAAGCACAATGCTTCTAACGGACGCAAGCACACGAGTGGCGCGCGACGATATTACTGTGCGTCCAGTTGTTGGTTTGCGTCCGACACTTTCTGGCCTGCGACAATCTTCTAGCACGACAGTTTCATGAGGGGGAACTAGAAAAAAAATCATGATCGTAATTACTGTCGAAATAGTCACGAATTTTATGATTTCAAGGGTGCTCAATCTGAATATAAAATTACTTTTTGTATAAAATTGGGGGGAAATGGTAAAAAATGGCTTTGAAGCCAAAAATGTGCGAACTCATCTTAAGTATTTTTTCCGTTCAACTCGCGATTCTTCGGTCATTTATGAATATTTCCCTTCTAAATTTTAACAGTATAATTTTCAACTATTTTTTGAGAAGGAGACATGATATAGAAAGTCGTAACTTACTTTCCAGCTGAGTGGTAATTTATTGAACATTTCATGTGTGATTTTACGAGTTGGTGAATTGAATTGAAAAAGTTGAGTGGAGAAGTTTCGAGTTTGGAGATTTTACCTTCATCATATTAAAACATAAGGTATAAGGAAGTTTTTCACCAAGTTGTAGCTCATGTATGCAATAGCAAAAGTATCATAGCAAAAATATTATACAATTTTAAAGAGCACCGTCCGAAATGCGAACGAGGCGCGTTTTGCGATTTCAACACAGTAGGGCCTACGTTGAGAATAACATTTCTTTGGAGTATTATTTATGTACTTCAGTATTCATTCTATTATTATGTTTGATGAATATTTTATAAAAAAATTCTACAACGTAATTTAAAATTGAAACATATTTGTAATTAAAATCTAAATCAATACATTAGGCAACCCTGCATCCGTCTACCCAGCTGGATTACAATGAAAAACCAAATAGTGGAGGGGTGCTCTAGGAAAAAGACATTGCACTCCGGGTCGCAAGGGAAAAACCAAAGTCAATAGTGACACAGTTAACATTCTAGAATGGTTAGTTTACTTCATTTGGAAAGTTACACAAGTTGAAATATCTTAGTGAAAATGGTACAAAATTTCATATTGAAAGCGAAATGTTGATCAAGGAAATTCAAAACCGTCCACATTGTGGGATATTTCCAGCTACAAGAATAAATCAAAAATATATTCGTGATACGAGATTGCAGAGGCATTGATTCCAGATTTTGAAAATACAGAAAGAGTTGGAGAGAAAATTAATAGGCGAAAATTTACATTATTAAATACGTACTTTTTTATTGTGGTTTAATCTGTTTCTTATGGTGTATTAGACTTTTGTAATTGTAGACCTATGTTAGATTTTTTCGTTTTAGTTGTCAATTTAATGGAAATTATCTCGTATGTATAAATGTAAAATAATTAAAAATATTTTTGATCAAACATGACTTTTGAAAATGTTTATACAGTTTTGTTTAGTACAATGGATGAGTTAAATTTTTGTTGGGAAAGTGACTATTATAATGGGAACAAAAATTTAAATACTAATAATGAAGAATTAAGTTAATGCGGTATTTTTATCAAATATTTTTTTTCTGAGCTTATTCTCAGAACACTATCGAAATATACACTGAGGGGATACCCAGAGAAAAGCTTACCCTGGCCGTGTCTCCTCTGCGCATGCGCCGTGGTTCAGTCTGAGCATGCGTCGTATTATGCGTTTAAAGAAACTGACGACGATCTGTTATCCGTGTGCCTTCTCAAGAAGGCGCGTTCAATGTGTCGACCTTTCTGTTTTCCGACACTGCGACACTGTTCGTTTGACGCCAGCCTCAACTATGCCGTCGTACGTTCGTAAAAAGCAACTACGGACGGGCAGCGAAGAGCACTCCGACGTAGGTACAGTCGTAATTTTAAACTAGCATAGGGACAGTACACTCCGGCGCAATGATCATACATGTGATTTCTATTTTGTTTTGAGTAAGTTGTATGCGGTCTGGCCGGCGTCCAATGGATTTGTGACGTGCTGATCCGCAACTGAATAACTAGCCATACGGCGTTGGTAGTTTAGATGAAAAGGAAATGTTTGTGAACCCCCATTATTCTGCGGTTGTACGACAGGTCTGTTATGTGTAATTATTTTCTTAATTTCTATAAATTATATGTAAATTTTGTTTAGTTTTCTATTCAATTTGGTTTGGACAAACTTAGGCGAGTCGCTGCATCGGCTGTCACGAAAATTATGTGGCGGTATTTGTAAAGGCCGCTAGTTTTCAGAAGAGAACTGAATAACATTATAAAACGTCTTTCTAAAGAGAGACGGGTACCCGCACTGGTCGGCGCGGCACCCGGCACTACAAAGACAATTAGGAATGTGGGCAAAATTAAATAGAGTCGGCATCAAAAACACTTGGCAAAGGCGTGAGAACAAGAGCGGCAAAGATTTCAAGAACGACGGCTGGCATAGCAGCCTACACAGTGTGCAGAAATAGGCGTGCCTTGAACAATGAAAAATAAACTAACGACTAACTAAAAATCTTTAGCAGCTTCGAGACGGGGGTGTAGGTTGAACGTGGCAAGGTACTAAGGGTGTGGTCTCGGGAGCATTTCAAGAAGGGACCCAATGTTGCTAAACAAAGTCATAAAAATCTTCGAAGCAAACACGGGATCAAAGACTGGCGACATGGCACATGGTGCGAAAGCACTACGCAGTACGCGGAACAAAGGCGGGCAATTCTCAAGGCGCAAGAGTCTCTAGGCAAGCTCAAATTCACAGAACCCAGGGTTATTTTGGGACGGTCGGAGAAAACATCCGAAACAATAAGAAAAGGGCGTGGGTATATGCGCGAGGCCACCCATGGCTTCGGCGTAACTACAAGATAAAGTGGAAATCCTTGTTGGATAACACAGTAACGTGATTCGTCAAAATTAGAAGTACGTCACGACTCTTGGGTCTATCCCAAGGATTCTGCAGGGCGTAGGTTGAAGAAAAATCATTAGCTCGGGGAATCACATGACCCATCACTGGGCGTGAACTTCGCACCATTCACTTCGTGAACCATTCACAGTCGACACCAGTCACGTCGAAGATTTTTAGCGGCCTAATTATAGTTCTTTGCCATTTAGTCTGATTAAGCATCTTCCGGGCCGCGAGTCGAACACATAACGAGAGAATTCTTCAAAGACCGGAGCCACTTGTTGACTCGATCTCTTGATCATTAGATATAACACCGAATTCCTCGTCCTTCTTATTAATGAGATAACTGGTTAATGACTCATCGTGAGGATGTTCGAGCAAACTTCGGAGCGATAGTCGTGATCATTACTTAGATGTAGTAACCAGAGTAATCTTATCAACTGATCAACTCAACATACCGATCTCTAATAACTGGAAAGCGTAAGATACGATGTGATCTCAAAATTCCCACGCCGTTATCTGATAAGTGAGCGATCTAACGCCCTCTAAGTAAGCAAGTTGTCAAAAATCTATAAGTCGTCAAAATCTCTAAGTGCTAAACAAATCTAAGTGAAAATCTCTAAGTCGTGAAAAATCTCTAAGGAAGTAAGTGATGTGATATGATTTTGAGCGCTTCTGCGCGTCTTGTTAAATAATAATAATCCTCTCCATTAACTAAAATTTAGAAGAGATAGCCACGCCCATCCCTGTCACGTGGTCTCTTAAGCCAATTAATGTTTCATTATCTCCACGTGGAGTAATTTCCATTGGTTGCGTCCTCGTGACGTATGCACGTCCTCGGCGAATCACGAGGTCCCATTTTCAACATTTCGCACATTGCAGCTTCGCCACAATGCAATCCCGTGGTCCCCGCCCCATTTTGGCATCTTCGTATCTTATGACCGCGAGCCAGGTCTCTCATTGTCCTAATCATTTACGCCGTTTCTTTTTCCTCATCAATTGACACTGGGACACCTTCTATAGAAATCTAGGCCTTTCGTGTTCGCGCGCGTTCACATGTCTCCTGGTGATCTCTCTGTCCTCTCAGTCATTTCTTTTGTTCATTCCGTCGTCAGAAGCTACTTGCTCGCTGTCCTGTATCACGCCAATCCGCGATGATCCTAATGGGCTCCTCAGTTCGTTTCACTTCCCTTATTTTTTGGTTTTCTTGTGGTCCCGGGTTCCGCCACGAAATAATCCAAAAACCCTTTCCTCGAATTTTCGACGCGTCCTCCCCCTCACCTTTGTTAAATTCTTTTCAAAACTTCCCCTGGTTACTTTATCCTTTTTCCATTGATTTCCCCCGTCTTCATCTTTCCGTTCCGCGCGAGCTACTGCGCAGACCCTTCTCTCTTGATATTCATTTTTATTACTGTATTCACGCGTATTTTTGAATGGGTAGCTCCCGCAACTTTTCAAAGTGCCCACGCTCTCACCTTTGTTTGTGCGTCAAGCGCATCTTCCCAAAAATCCAGCCTCTTCGGGTAAGCAATAGTTCATTTCAAATGCATCTTATAACATTTTGTGTAGTACTTTTTAATTTAAAGTAATGAAATTAATATTTCGTGACTNATATATATATAATGTGTGTGTGTGTATGTGTGTGAATTAAAGAGTTTTAAAGTTAATCAGAAATACAAAGAGAAACACATAAAATCACTCAGAAATTCGACGAATCAATTTCAGCGTTGAGGAAGGATGGATGTCCAAACTGCTTCTTCCATTTTGTGAGTGATTTTTGTGATTCTTTTTCTCATTAACTTTAAAAAAATTTAATATATGGAAGACAATAGGTTCGGTTGTCTTTCAAGATTCCCCTTTATATTTATTCTCATTTTTTTCAAAATCCATTTGTTCATCAAATATTGTATATGTAAATCCATCGGCCATACTCTAGTAAGCACCTATTACGCATCTGTTGACATAGTACTGTAACAGCCTTCGAACTCCAACAAACACATTCTCAGTAATGTTTCTAATTTTATTTCATTGTGAGTTACCATTACACGATGATCACATGCCGTCGCTCCATTTTTCATTATCTATCAAATGCTCCTTTTGTAGAGTTTTCCTAAACAACACGGTGTAACTAAAAAATGAGTAACCTATTCTTGTAATACATTTTTTTTTTTTTTTTTTTNTTAGGGCTCGTCAACATCAGAGGTCATTAGAGCCCATGCAAGTAGGGAAAAATGCAGTTTCGCACCATAGAGAAGAGCCATTATAACTCTTCCCCGTGTGTGGGACTCGCCGCTTGTAATACATATGATAATATGGACCAATTCATGAAAAGTGACGACATCGGGAACGATTTTGTCACTGGTTTTTTCACCAGGCAACCACTATTCTGGAATTTACGTGCATCCTATTCAACGAGGCATTGTGCGCATCCCATTCAAACGAGGGCACCTTTACATGGAGTGGTATCTTGATCTTCCACAGCACACATCTATGGGGTATGCAGATTCGACATTGTGACATGATGAGGCGCAGACGTGATGAAATTCATCGTGACGAGGAAAATGTTGTGAACGGAGTCTTGTAATGACTGTGTTAATAGACAAGGCCGACATGTGATCAAGGACCAAAATAAATTTTAAAAAACTATATGATGGTACTTCAACCCACTTCTCGTCCGTAGATATCTAAATAACATCTTACTCGGTTGATGGATCAAACGAGAAGGTCCAGTTGCATAGCCTGCCTCGTCGTCAGATCTCTACTTTTTTTATTTCTACTTGTGGAACCACCACAAAAACATTGTGTATGCAGAACCCATTCCGGATGTGGAGACTCTGGAGCAGCGTATTCATGCTACCTTAATCATATTCGGATGCACGAGTCTGTTGAATAGACCCCACGAATTTCTGAACATGAATTCATTAGATATTTTTGTTCCTTATCTTCTCTGAAATCGTCCCGTGCAGTTTGAACACATTGGTCAAAATTACCCTGTATGATATTAATCATTTTGTTAATACACATATTAAAATTATCCATTAAAATAGTAATTCATGAATGATGTATTAAAGTCTGTGAATCGTTTATTATACCGTTCAAATTGATACACTGTATTTGAAAACTGTATCTAGTTTTACTGTTTACTCTAGTTTTCCGACTGTGTTCGGTGAATAATTTTCTCAAAGTCCAAAAAGACAAGGTAAATTTATTTGTGTTGTTTTCTGTGTTCAATTTTCGACACGTGTGATAGATATAATAAACTTGTATTCTAAACATTCCATTCAAAATGAAAAAACTGGCCATTTGGAGGTTTTAACAATAAGAACCAGTACAACTTCAAAATTATTCAAATATTAGCCCCTTAAATTTCAAATTTTATCAGATGAGTTGATAGATAACAGCTTATTCGTTCATTTAAAAAAATTGTAAGACCTTCAGAAACAGTCGCCAGGTCGCTCGTACTACCTTAAGATGTGTCTGGATACCCAAAAACGCACCAATGTGAGATGGTTTCCGCGTGAGATGGGGGTGACGATGCTCTCAATAAAGTCATTTTTCCCTCACCTTCCACGGGTACCACCGACGATGAAATGTAATGCAATTACACAAAGTTCATCAACCACTGCTTGAAATTTATAACAAATATTGTTTTAATTATAATAAGTAGATACATGTTAAAATGCTAATTGAAAAAAACATTTGCTCACAATTTTTTTTAAGAAATGAAATGTCAGTTGATTACTGGTTGCCAGTTTCTCCTTGAAAGTATTACGTTGCTGCTGGAATGTGTGGCACCATTTTCCAATATGATTTTCTCTCTTTTCAGATATGCTGTTTCTATAACTTTCTTGCGAGAAGAGGAACATCAGGAGGGAGAGAAAAAATGGAAAGATAGAGGAAAATTGCTACTGGCAGGGTGTAACGTAGAGGAAGCTTTTGTCTGGAGACCACCGCAAGCTAACATCAGTAAGTCAGTATACATCCGCTCCGGTGATTCAGGGGAATGCATGCTTGCTCGTCACCGAGTCACTACGGGGTCAATTCCTGGCGGGACCTCAGAAAAATTTGTAGCTTTTCATTTCAATGTCCCTGTTTATATAGCTGTGACTTCTGAAAAGCGAAAATTATTTCCTAGTCAATAATAGAATATTTCAGAAGAAAAGTATCTCATTCACTATTCCACTTGTAATGTTGAAATAATTCGAAACAACGCTACTATCAAAAGATCATAATAGCAAATAAAATTTTCTGCATAATAAGGTGAGGACAAAATTATCAAAATTTATATAATCCCTTCAATCGAATGTTTTTGTGTCAATCAATATTCCTTTGCCTACTTGTATACACTTCCACCTCGACTGTTTTTAATGAAGAATAAATAATGTAAAGTTCCATTGAAAGTCAAAAGATCAACTTGTCCCTATCCACAGTTTGTTATTGAGACTGCCGCCTTTTAAATCGATTTTCTTTGTCAATTTCAACAGCTGAAACTATATTGAACACGCCAAATAATTAATTCTCGTATGGTTGGCAGGTCTGTCACTGACGTTAGTACGCGGTATTCGTGGACTGCAGTTAGGTGCATTAGCCGACGCTCAACTGACGCCGGCGCCCGCTTTCCTAGCTGCAGTATTCCAGCGGGAACTGAAAAGCGCCGCAGGGGAAGCCCCTCCACCTGTTGCCACCAACTCATGAACACATCCGTGCGCCATCTTGTTCTGTTGACTTCGTGGAAAATGCTGACGCAAGCTTGCACCTCAAGAAGTGTAATAGGTCTCAAGGATAGAAACATAATGTTATGTTTGCGGTTTGATATTATTTATAACGGAAAAAACTATTCCATTGTAATAAGCGTGGAAAGGAGTGAACGGATTCAGAGCTTAGAAAGTATCGATATGATATGAAGGGGCCTTCTCCTTATTTCATTGAATTCCCTTTTCATTCCATTCTACATTCAGTAATTTATTTTTTTAGAACAGGATGATCGTTTTAATCATTATCATTCTAAAACATCTCCATGATTAATGAATTATGCCTTCAAATAAGTCTTTCATTTACTAACCCAACGAAAAACAAATAACATTACAAAAGTACCTGTGATGAAGTGATAGAATTTCAACATAATTTTGACATAATAGCTTAATAGTGTTCGGAACATTGTACTTGTTACTTGCGGCATCGAAATAATATTTTTAATACTTAATCGAGTAAAAGATACAAGTTATAAAACCTTCTACATCTAATTTGATAAATATTCAGAACGATTTTTCTTTAAATGCCCCGGATCTCCACTACGAAAAAAGAGGAAAATGTTCAAGTGATGAGTTATTTTCTCACTGCACCATGTACTAGAGTTTCGCTGCACTGCAATTTTACGTTTTTCAAAGGTTGAATTTTCAATAACCTACAGTCAAGCGGCATAGCCATTGAACGTATAAATAGCGACTAAGTGTTCCTTCACTGTATTTCTATTCGTCCCCCGTTCCTCGCTGATCTGTATGAACATTGAACTCAATAAGTGTAAAACAATACTTTATTTCATCAAATAAAATATTATTCCACACATCATACGATGTTTTCTTATGTTCAATAACATTCCCTGAATCATGAATGAGAAAGAGGTAACCGGTCCCAGATAAATTAGGAAAGTGACGATAACTACCTGTTTATGTTCCTGATTAATGTTGCTGTCATTGAGTAAATGTGAAATTGTAATTGTAATGTCAATTAGACTCATAACGTTCATGCCTGGATCATTTAAACATAATTTCAATATAACATACAATTTCGATGTTTATCAATTCTGATAAATTATTTTTAGATTTTAAAAAATGAGGATTCAAACTTTATCGGAATTCAGACTTTTAATGACACTTCATTTGAACACAACAAATAATTTTCATCAAATATTAACTAATTTAAATGCCAATGTTTGCGGATCTACTTGAAAACAATACTGTATAAATTAAATTTTCCATTTATTAAATGTGTTGATTAAAGAATTTATAACGAATTAGAGTTATTGTTTTAATAATCGCATAATCGCAATATTTATTAGTATTGTTTTAATAATATTTTGTCTGAATGGCAGTATTATATAAAGGGGTACATTATATATATATATATATATATATATATATATATATATATATNTATCACAATTTTATTTTGATTTATCAAAATTGAACATAGAATTAATATGTACAAATATATTTCCTCAATAAAACAATAAAAGAAATATTACTCTGCGATATTACTGTGCCAAATGTTCTTCTTATTCAATGTCTTTCGTGCATTTAGTTTCATCATACAAAAAAAACACTAGTACTCTTTAAATTTAATGATACAATATTATATTATTACGTTATGAGCTCATTAAACAATTTAAGCGCAAAGAAAAATAAAACAGTTCATCTAAAGTGATTCTTGAAGTTCTTCTCTCTTCTATAAAACAAATACATCAGGAAATTCTTTATTTCGATGGGCCCTTCTCTTCGAACAGATACTTGAACCTCATCAAATTACAAATATTGCATGTCCCTATCATTTGATGCCACATCCATTAAATTTCGTCTCATAGAGACATATACTCATAACCCATAGATCTTCATCGAAATCGTGTGTAGAAATAGCTCGTTCGTCTCCTCCGTAATATACGACTTCGTCGTATTTGCAGCTGATCGCCTCGTACCGCTCGTCCCTTTCTTTGCCGGGCTGCGACCTTGATCACGCCGCCTGTCTTTGCTGTTCGTTGGCGCGACTACCCACCGTACGGTCGTACTGTCCGCGGCTTCTATTCCGCGGCGAATTCTCGTATTCAACAGCGTATTTATGCTTATAACTCACGTAGCGATTTAACTTTCGCGTTATACATCCGGACATTTGGTGCTTCACTTGGAGCGCTTTATACGTGATAGAAAGTAATACGTACTCGAAAAAATATCTTTCTCGCGTACTCCCGAACTGCTTCAGAGAACTTACTACGATTCCGAACAACTACGCCTATTTCGGGCGATTACACGTCGCGAAAGGCTCAATAGAGTGAGAACCATCATCCCCGGATGGTCTTCATTGTAGTGAGAACGATACACGGCAAATTGCCTCCCTTTCTCCTCTCGTCTCCCCACCCCCAATGCGATCTAGATCATGTGCTAAGACAATAGCCAATCGAGTGACCACAAAAAGGTACGCGCGGCTAACTCCCAAAGGGTGTGTTTACATTGCCGTATAACTCCTGAGAATCGTTTCTCCACCTCGCGCAGGGAAGAACGCGCTCCCACTTGGCGCTAAGTTTGAATTTCCTTTCTTCCTGGGTTTTATGTTCTAATTAAATCGGTTTTCGCTGCAATTCTGTTTATGTTCAATTTAAGAAATCCTCTAACGATTTATGGTCGTTATATATATATATATATATATATATATATATATATATATATATATANATAATGCAACGTAGCCCTCCCCTCAACGTACTTCTTTCGAGTGTACTCGCGTACGTGAAGCGACACGATTTTTAAACCTCAACACTCATCATAAGATCTGTTGCCGTCTATGCTAGTACCCCATACAATGTTGGAATATTCTTTAAAAAATGCAAAATTACTATGAAATTTTCTAGTACAACTTACAAGATCTCCTAAATCTACCTTTTACACACAAATACTTATTTAGTTATTCACAAAAAAATTTAATACCGTTATAATTACAAATTTTATTTTCCTCGTTATAAATTTTGTGAGACGTACGTCCATAATTATTTCTCTTCACTCTTAAACTATCTCTACTCAATTAGTATCTCACAATAAAATTTATTCTTAACTCTATTTACTTTTCTTCAATGTTAATATGTTTCTCGCGACCAGAGATTAATCATACAATTTCATTCATTCAATTTCCTTTCACTTGTACCCTTTTCAAAATTTAAACACATCATAAAATTATACAGTTAAAAACAAAAAAATTTACTTGTTCACATCTAGAAAATTTATTGAACTTGAAATTATTTACAGTTAATAAACACTCTTCTAAGAACAACAATTTTAACATGCAATCATAAAGTTCTTTCCAATTTAGCAAATATCAGAGTTCTTTGACCGTACGAAACACCGTGCGTCATAATCTACTTCTCTTTTAAATAGCTCTGTCTACCGTCACTGCTTCGCGGGCTAACTTCACGTCCATCAGTTTCCAAGCACAATCTAGTGTTATCCAAGGTCATCGGAAGTCTGATGACAGATTATAACCCCACGTGTTGAATCCCGTAGCTCACCGCCTCGCAGCTGCCACCGCCGCTTGAGGTCTCGATCTCGAAATGTTCATAAAAGTTGCGACGAACTCGAATAGTTATTAGAATGTTCGTTCAAAGTTTCCGGAACACATCACAATATAATTCTCGTATTAATGTTCATAGTTGTCTACGCGTTATATTTAATGTCAACTACTACTTGTACGAAAATTCCAGCGAGCACATGTTTCGAAGTATTCAGTGTTCTTATAAACTCGATTACTTATACTTTTGCTATAAAATTTCCGAAATTGATTAAGTTCGTAAAAACTCAAAACGAAGTATATTCTCGGACTTTTATAGAAATGTTGGTTCGGGAAATTACTTCACAAATTCCAATATTGAAATTTGCTTCGCAATGAACTTTCCCTCCACAAAAGAAATATACAGGTTATTTCAAAGGAAAACATGACAAATTTATTTCAATATTGACATATAACAAATGTTAGAAAAGATTACTAATGTGCCCAAAGACAGCAGGGGCACGTAATTATAAATGTCAGCTGTCTTCTTGAAGAGAATATTGTTCAGCTTATAGTTTTAACTCACGAGTCCTATAATTGCTCGTATGGTAGCACTACACTGCGTTGATGTACCAATTGTTCGTAAGGTGGCAGCACTTCGCAGTCGTCTCACAACTCAGCGTCGATCTTCGGAGCGAGACAACGTCCCAGCGGTCCTGTTGACGAGGTTGTGTAGAGCCTCAGCTCGGCGGCGGTTTGAACCGTTTGAAAGACTGTGCTTCCCAGTTGGTCGTTTGGTGGCATGAGTGGTCTGACTGGCAGCGCTCCCGCTCGTCGTCAGTATGAACTGTTTGATGCAGCGAACTGTTTGAACAGTCTGACGGGCAGCGTTTCGAAGGAAAGAATTTATAAGTTGATTAGTAAAATATGGGTAAAAAAACAAATACCAGACTGGCAACAGGGCATTATATGCCCAATATATAAGAAGGGAGACACAACATGCTGTGAAAATTACAGAAGCATAACGCTGCTGATTTTCTCAATGTCTATAACAAAATTATGAATAAAATAGAAGATAAAATGAGTGAAACACAAATGGAGTTTAGGCACAATAGGTCGACTGTAGATAATATACACATCCTGAAACAAATATACGAAAAATAATATGAATATGACGTTGATGTCCATAACATCTTTGTAGACTTTAAACAGGCTTTCGATAGGCTTCAGAGAAGGGCAGTAATAGAAAATTTAAGAATATTCAATGTCCAAGAAAATTTAATACATTTGGTTAAACTTACCTTATCAAATACGAAAACCAGGATAAAGATAAATAACGATCTGTCTGAAAGCTTCCCAATCAATATGGGAGTGAGACAAGGGGACCCCTTATCAGCTCTCCTATTCAATTTGACTCTTGATAACGTATTTAAAAAACTAGACGTAAGAGGGAATATATCCACTAGACAAAGACAGGTATGTGCTTATGAAGACGACTTTGTAATAATAGCTCGAACAACCCATGCTATGAAAGATACATTTGTTAAGTTAAAAGAAGAAGCAGAATAGATAGGCCTTGTAGTAAACACCAAGAAACCTAAATATACGAAATGCTCTAGAAAACCTTTCAAGTCAAAATAAATTGAAATCGAAAGTAGTAAAATAGAAAATGTACCAGCCTTCAAATACTTAGGTGCAATTGTAAATGCGACTAATAACATGGTTGAAGAAATTAATGAGAGAATAATGGCGGGAAACAGCATATTATACGCACAAGCAATACTTCAGAAGTCCCTTACTGCTAAAGAAAACGAAACTCCGACTGTGTTAACACAATTATCAGACTGGTTGTTACGTATGGGTCCGAAACATGGGTGCTTAATAAACAAGTAGAACAAAAACTGGCGGTTTTTGAAAGAAAGATATTAAGAAGAATTTTCGGTCCGACTAGAGTCACTGATGAAATATGGAGAATTAAAACCAATGACGAACTGGAGAATCTCATTCAGAACAAGAACATTGTGAGAGAAATAAAGTCGAGAAGATTAGCCTCGCTGGGTCACATACAAAGAATGGATACCACAAGGAGTACTAAAACGATAACAAATTGGAAGTCATTATAACCACGGTATAGAGGTCGGCCGAGAACAAGGTGGGAGCATTCAATAATACAAGATCTACAAATTACGAAAATAAAGAACTGGAAACAAACTGTGAATGATAGGAGGCAGTGGAAAAAGGTGGTTGAGCTGGCCAAGACACAAGAAGTTGTAGAGTCAATTAAGAAGAAGAGAAACGAGCTGCATAATAATAATTTTCCGAATGCCTCTCTCGTCACACGACATTGAACTCGACTTAAAAGATCGGGATAATTACGATATTTCTTCAAGTCACTTGCATAGAAATAAACATTGCCAACGAAATCGAGAGACAAATTACCGAGTGCCGGTATCTCGATTAAAGAGATATACGGGACTTGAGAAATATTCTAACACGGTATCTGGGTGTCCTTGAAGGAAGAACAAAACTGTTCCAATCCACTAAGTGCAAATAAAACTAAGAAATGAAGCACCATTAAGTTGCGACGCGTACCCGGTAACACAAGCGTGCTACCCGTAAATAACGATATTTGGAAAATTAATTTATACAAGAATTATAGAAAAATATAAATTTCAAATTCCAGAACTACGTCAAGATTGAACGTAACAAACAGCCATGACACAAATGTATTAAAAGAACCTGAATGAAATGAATTCAATGATTTAAAACCTGGAAAATGGCTGGTGGCTGCCGCAGCGCAGCCACCACCCCTTCCGACGCGATGACGCAGCGTCTTGACTTGCAGTCCAAGATTATCACAGTCCGTTGCAGTGGTTTCCGCTCCCGGACACGTCCCTCTAAACACCGCGAGCAACGAACACCCTCCTTCGAACCCGCTACGAAGTGTTGGTTTCACAGGAAGAACGGAAACAACGCACGGCAGAGCAGACAACCTTGCACATTCAACAATCAGACAAACCCCACCGGCAACCAGTCGGCGTACAATTGCCCCACAAGAAGAAACCGCCTTTTGGTAAGGAATCGCACAACAGACCTCAGATTCCTCATTGACACTGGGTCGGACTTGTGCTGCTTTCCTTCTACCCTGGCGAACGACCGCCGCCGGCACGCCGAGTACGCCCTTCAGGCGGCAAACAACACGATTATTCACACATATGGACAAATAAGCATAGTTCTTAACCTGGGACCGCCGCGATTTCTGCTGGCGTTTCGTCGTCGCCAACGTCGACGTACTCATCATCGTAACGGACTTTCTTCTTTTTTCTTTCTCCTTCCGGAATGCAGCCACCACCGTCTCATCAATGGTAATACACGATGATTGTCCACAGTGTATCAAGCCGCAGACACGAAGCAACCGCTGTCGCCTTAGCGTCTCCGGCACACGCTGTCTTCGCAGAGTTCCCCAAACTCACGCGACCTGCCGGCGTGCCTCGCGAGACGCGGCACTCAACCATCTATTGCATCCGGACGCCAGACCTCACGTTGTCATGCCGACCTCGCATCCTCGCCCCTGACCGCCTAAAGATTGCGAAAGCGGAATTCGACGCCATGCTGCGCGAAGGAACAACCCGTCACACGGACGTACCTTGGTCTTACCTCCATCTCCACCTCGTTCCCAAGAACGAGAGTTTCAGGTCGTGCAGCGATTACTATCCCCGCGCACCATCCCCGCCGAATACCCATGTTCGACACATCCAAGACTGCACACAACCTGCATTAATGTACCGTGTTCACCGTCATGGACTTAGTGAAGACTTACACGCAAATACCCGTCAACGCGAAAGACATTACCAAAACGGTGATCACTACACCTTTCGGACTATACTAAATCCCGTTTATGATTTTTGGACTTCGAAACGCCGGATAAATGTTTCAACATTTTATTAATGAAGTTGTGATTGGTTTGAACCTTTGTTATGTGTACATTGTTGATATTTTGATTCTCTCTCGTGATGCCTCTGAGCACCAAACTCATCTCCGCAATCATTTCCTTTCGGACGGCATTCTCGTCTTTCAGAATACGGCTTTCTCGTCAACTCCAGTAAATGTGTACTATCCCTACCTTCCGTCACTTTCCTCGGATACCAAGTCTCAGCGGCCGGTACTCAGTCCCTCCCCGAACGTGTGACCGCCCTCTGCAACTTCCCCCTCCCCACCACCGCCAGGGAGCACCGCTGTATCCCCGGCACTGTAAATTTCTATCGCCCCTTCCTCCTCTTCGCTGCCCACCACCAAGTACCCTTCCACGCCGTCCTTGCTCATCTGCGCGGAAATCAACCCATACTTTGGACTCCCGCCCTCGTGCAAGCATTCACTACCCGCAAAGAGAGCTTCAACAACACCCACATCCTTGTCCATTCAGACCCCACCTGCCCCCTCGGTCTCTGCACTGATGCGTCAAGTATCGCCGTCGGTGCCTGAATGCAGCTCACGACATGTCAAACGTAGTTGTCAGCATACTACAGGGAGCCGCTTGCCATATACGCGGCTGTGGAACACTTCCGTCATATTATCGAGGCGCAACAATATACTATGTTCACCGATCACAAACCCTTTACGTACGCTTTCATGCAGCGACAAGAGTAATTTCCCCCCGTTCAGGCGAATCGATTATCTTTTATCACCCAATTCACGACGGACATCAGATATATAGACGGCTCCGCCAACATTGTTGCGAACGCCCTCTCTCGTGTCAACGCCATCATAGACGTCACCCACGTCGACCACCGCGCACTCGCCTGCGCGCAAGAGGATGTCGCAAAGATGCGCGAGTTCATGACTGATGACTCAGTCCTTCGCCTCGAACGTGTAATGGTTCCCGGGACTGACGTCACCTTGTTCTGCGACGCTGCAACGGCGCGCCTCCGCCTCTTTGTCACCGCATCCTTTCACTGCCAGATGTTCGATGCTTTGCACGGCCTCAGCCACCCCGGCATCAGTGCGACCGGGCGCCTAGTCTCCGAATGTTACGTGTGGCCTAAAGTACAGCGCGATAGCCGCGCGTGGGCCCGCGCCTATCAACAATGCCAGCGGACCAGTCACACGCCACGTGCACGCACCACTCGGCGCTTTCGCGCCGCCCTCCTCACGATTCCAGCACATCCACACCGACATCATTGGTCCCCTACCCCCGCTGGCCACTATCGTTATTGTTTGACGATCAACGACCGCTAACCAGGTGGCCAGAAACGTGCCCGCTGCAAATCATCACGGCAAAGACGTGGCGGATGCTCTGATGACGTGTTGAATCTCGCGTTTCGACGTACCTGCACGCATAACGACAGACCAACCACGCCAGTTTGAATCAAAACTATTTGGCTCCCTCGGAATGATTCTTGGAAGTGCACGCATACGAACCACGAAAGATTCCACCGCTAGTTCAAAGCTGCCGTGATGTGCCACACAGCCATGTCCTGACTCCAGACCTTGCCTCTCGTTCTGCTAGGCATACGCAGCTCCTTCAAGTCGGATATTAAGCATCATCAGGCGACCTCGTATACGGCGAGCGTATGCGTTTCCCCGGCTAATTACTCGTCGCGACCACCACCCCTCAGAGAGATGATGACGTCACGGATTTCACCGCGCGACTACGCTAAAACATGGCTGAAGTCCCTGTCTCCCGTCACTCATCGCCCAAAGTATTTGTCTTCCAAGACCTCTCCTCCTGCTCTCACGTTTCCCTCCGTGACGACGCCTTAACCACCGTTCTGCGGCCTCCACCCCGTCGCTCGAAAGGAAGACAAAACATTCCTTCTCCTCGTGAAGGGCAAGGAAAAGAGGATGAGCATTGACCGTGTAAAACCCGCGTACCTCCTTCCAGAAGACAGCACCACCACCACCGACGCCGCCAACGCGCCCACCGTCGACCCAGAGACGCTGCGACGACCACTGACGCTGAGTTTTGTTGCCCTGAGTACTCCATTCCGCAGGAGGCTGGTGTGGCAACCTCACTTTCTGCGAGCGGCAAGGCACCCTCGTGATGCCCCGTTACTTCGTAACGACAGGCGACGCTGCCACGGGGGCGGTAAACCATTGGTTTGCCTCGACGCAGGCAGCGGACGGGTAAGCAGTCTGGTGTCGAGCGCCACGCTGTGCGCATCGCACTCCGCATTTATATTCACTCGTAGTTCAATAAAATTCCCTGTATTTTGTATCATGTGGTCGAGTCTCATTTACCCTCACTTCCACATTCCTTTAAAACATAATAAACTATTGTGAAAATGTACCACCTAAAGGGAAAATACCAGTGAAAATTTGAGGTAAATAAGAATGAAAAATGCGATAGGAAAGTGTTGTGTCACATGAAGAATAAAATAAATGATGTGTGCTGTAAAAACTTAAAAAATAAAAATTATTCAGGAGAAATTCATTTTGGTTAGATCATTGCTTTTCTAAACACACTCTAAAATTTCTAAACACACTCAATGGTCAAACTACATTTCTATAGAAACTCAATGGTCAGACTAAGGGAAACCTGAACCAAAAGTGAATTCCCCTTTCAGTGAAAGGTGTTGAGCAGAAACGAACTTTGGGCGCATCAACCCAAATTGTTTAAGCCCCCGCCTCCTTGGTAACGATGACGTGCGCAGACAAGGTATCGTTGCGGCCAATACCGCCACCGCAGCCGCTGCCTGCGTTGTGTAATCGAGGGAAACCGACTCTAGCCGATCTTGGCGATGACAGAAGAAGACAGACGACAGCGAGAAGGCACGTGATTGCTGTACTTGACACAGTTCACGACGGTATAGGTCACTCTTCCCGAATGCAAGGAGACTACGCGACTCCAATTTCGCGGCTGGTGGGTCGCCTATCTTTTAATACGAGAACAAGCGATCTCGGATGGAAGAACGTTTTTCTTTGTTTGTTTTTTCTATTATCCCAATTATTATTTGAGTTGGAATTAATTTAGTTTTGTTCATGAGAAATAAATAATTTGATTATTGTTTTGAACATGCAGAATTTTGAAGCTATTTGCTGGAAGTAAGTTTGAATGGTTTGAATACCAAGTCCTCTGTGGAATTGGGAGTTCGAGATCAACCAAGGTGGTTTGACTATTTTTCCGAGCATTCTGTTCTGAAATATTTGAATTTTTTGATATTAGATTCAGCATTTGCGCCCCGTATTGGGCTTGAGTAAGAAAGGATAGGTAGGATCATAGAACGGTAGAGATGGATACCTGAATGGATACGTAGGAAAGATGAGTACTTCAATAAGGGATATAGCTGTCGAACTCGTTTAGTGGCTACTGCGATTCGATGGTAAATATTCTGTTTCCAATTCAGTCTTTTATCTAAGCGAAATCCTAGGTATTTAACGGGGGATCATGTGAGAGCCACGGAATGGAATTTGAATGAAATCAGAGTGGAGATGGTGTGGTTGGTTTGCGCAAGGTGAATATTATTGCTACACTCTTCGATGGATTAAGTTTGATGTGCCATTTACCGGCCCAGGATGATATTTGGTTGAGATATTGGACATGTCGGCACTCTAAATTGCTGTATCGTCTGCGAAAAGAGCACTGGGGATATCGGAGAGAAATATGTTCAAAAGAGTGAGTGGTAAAACCCCTTGTGGGACTTCAGCGATGATGGTGTGATTTAGAAGATTAATTTGGTAGTCGCACTGAGAAAAAGCGGTTAGATAGGAAGCTGATTATATTTAATAGATATTGGGGAAGACCAAGATTTTGCAACTTGTATATTAGTTCAGGATGCAATACTGCATCAAATGCATTTTCTTTTTTTTTAAAATCGTTTTCACTTGAACTTTTGTATCAGGACCTTGCAATTTTGTTTGAAAATCTTCGAGTTGCAAAATTTCTTTTAAGGTTTTTACAAGTCTGCATGGTTTGAAATGTCGTGAATAAAGATTGGGGGAATATTAACTCTAGTAGGTTCTATATTTTGAATGCTATTGGCTTGAGGTATATCATCTTCAATGGGTAGGCTCTCGAAAGAGTTTCTAGTTGGGATGTTAAACACCACGGATTGAGTTGTTTCAGAGTGAGACTTAGTGCGTTGACGTTTAACTGGGTGACAGATATTGGAAGAGGGATCACTATTACTTACACTGCAGTGAGATCACTGACGTTCAACGACGCACTAACGCTTTTGTCGCAAAACCTGATAAGATTTGTTGCTGCTGCTGTGGAGATTCTAGAAGAGCCGGAGGCGAAGCGTTGTGCTGTTGTAGCACTCCGAGGGCCGTCGATATAGCGTTGGGAAGCGACACATTGGCCGAACGTGAGCTTGGGATTGCCGTGATGTCTGTCCCGTTTTCCTGCTTGACAATAGTTTACGCCCGTAGAGAACCTTATTTTGCAAAAACAATATTTACGTGGTATAGAAGTCGGCTCACAACACGCAAATTACATTTATAGGCTTTGCCGCACTCTAAAGATGGGTATACTGATAGCAGACACTAAGTGCGCGTACTGTTCGTGTAGAGAGCACCGGAGAGTTGTGCATTCCACGACGGCTAGCGAGAGAGTAGGAATGAAATTTGAGTCAAACATCTGGCCAGTGCTGGCTGGCTACCTTTCGGATGAGAAGGGTGGGGTACCTTTCAGGTGAGAACGATAGGCTACCTTTCGGGTCCCGCAGGTAGCAAGGGACATCCGTTCTAGCAACCCACGGGGAAGGAAAATCTGTGTTTCGTTCACAGATGACCAGCATTGTCGTGGTGCAGTGTTGGTGGAAAACGTGGCGTTGTCGTTCCTCATAAGAATCTATGCTTTTTCGAGCACCCAAGTTGGCGTTACCTTTTACTATTGTAACGCGACATTCATTGCCATCCATGCCTACAACATTCCTGAATGTCAAACTCAGAAACAGGGTAAACAGGTAGAGAAGCAATAGTTGTGCATTGTTCCCCTCACTATGTCAACTTTCCCCAACTCAAGTCTGCCAACTAACCAAATACATTTTTTACACCAGATGACCACTACTGTCTTATACACATAGAAAACAAACGGTCAGCACACATGAATGCAGTTAGAGTTAAGCACTCTTCCACATATAGCAACTGGACACGACTCAATATATATCAAGGTCTCTAATGACCTTGACGTTGAGGAACCCTAAAGCCCCATAAAAATCAATATATATCAAACGGCTTCTCCAAACAACAATTTCAAAGACTCACAAAAGAGAATATATCTACATTAAAACACACACCGATAGCCACAGTTCATACAGCTAATTATTCTTAGAAAAAATCATTAAATACATTTTTAACCATTTTTTTTATTAGTATACATTTTTTTCTTTTCTCAAGTCAACAGAAAAACAAAAGAATAACATGAATTTTGTATAAATTACCGACTTCACATTAGTATTATCCTTTTACTACGCATTTCTTTTTGCTCAGGGGTCATTCCTGACGAGTTGAAAAAGACGGTGAAATTCTGTCTAATTTTTAAGGCATGTGATGAATATCGATTGTTGTTGGGACTCCACGGGAGCAGCTGATGACGTGGCATTTCTTGAATGATGTTTTCACTACTTTGTGACAGCGCAGTTGAAGTGCATAAATAGTTGTGCAATACACACGCTGCCTTCACGACATGCACAACAGTATCCTCTTTAATCTCAAACGGTTTTTGAAACACACTAAAACGGGACGCTAATATTTTGAATGCACTTTCTGCAGTTTGTCTTGTTCGAGAAAGTTTAAGATTAAACACTTTGTTTTCGTCAGCTACACTTCGTTTCGGAAATGGGCGCATCAAATTTTCATGCAGCGGAAAGGCCTCGTTTGCGACGAATACGTAAGGCATCGGAGTGTCTATCGGTGGTAAACAAGTAGGTCGTGGAAGTGTTAAAGTGTGTTTTTTGAATTTTTTCCTAAGTTCATTGCTGCCAAAGATATTTCCCTCGCTGAGTCCATCCGAGGAGCAAATATCAATTGATGTGAACTTATATTCTGGATCAACTACCGACATCAGCACAATATAATAAGTGTTTTTATAACTTCGTTTTAAAGCACCAGAGGAAGGTTTTTTAATCACAACATATTTTCCATCGAGGGTACCCACACAGTGTGGAAACTTCCACTTTTCCTCAAAACCACGAGCGATTGATTTCCACTCTTGTGTTGTAGGTTCGGGCAAATATAAAGGTTGCATTTCTTTCCATAGGGCTTTTGATACTAGATTTACAATGTTGGATACCGTGCGGCTACCCATCCTGTACGAGTAGCCAATACTTTTGTAGCTGTTCCCTGAGACCAAATACCTGTAACAAAAAATGTGAATAACTTTGTTAGATTTGAACACTATTTTCTATATCAACTGATTTGTTACATGATGAACACACCGATTAAGCGGAACTATTTTTCCATATATGTCAACTTTCTAAGCCCTTTTAACCATATTATAGTACGTATATTAACGTATATTAAGTTTCAATCGATGTAGAAGAGACACCCTTTAGATACCCCACGGAAGTAAAAGTATGTATGTATGAAAAGTGGTACGCATGCTGAAACAGAATAAATAGGGTTTCAAATAAAAGGAAATTCTTCAACATTTAGTGACCAACAGAGTATGTGAAAATAACTCGAAAGATGGTGGCGGTGGTGATGACCATCCGTCTGACCAAGTTGCTTCTGAGCAATCTCGCTATGTGTTATGACACTTTGTGATTTCGTAGCGGAGCGATTTTTCCGCTCAAGAACCGCTCCGCTTGTGCAAAGACACGGATCTCCGTTGCAAGTAGTTAGCGAAAAATCGCTCCGCGAACGGTAGCAATGGTATGTATG
>NNCF01126214.1:253689-279028 GCA_002313205.1 Laupala kohalensis
ATATTCTTGTTGTTTGGTATTATAGAAGTGACGACCATTTTCATACGACCAACTGTCTTATCTACAGCAAGATATTAATACTTTTTAAAAGATTCTGGGTACTATTTTAACTATCTGAAATATTATGCCTATTAAGAACAATGTTGGGAACAAAAATAAAATGCATTGTACATTTCTTCTTAGAATTTTCTGAAGCTTATTTATTTTTTATTTCTTTGCGTAGTCTTGTTTGTATTTTAGTCTTTTGAGATTTTCGTTATGAAATTGTCAAAAGTTTTGGTGTACTTGTAGTTAAAACGAGATAAATGCGCATTTCCACATCTATATTTTAAAGCTTTACATTTCAATTATTTGTAGTATTTTTTTCACAATTTCAGCTCTGTCGTTCTATTTTTGTGAAGTCATGGTGAATCTTGTGTCATATTGTCAATTTGCATTGTGATGGGTTTTTTATTGTCCGTGTATTTGTTACAAACCAAAACGACTTCCTAAAAATCTCACAGAACTCGGCACAGCAGGAAAGTTTCAAAATATTGAGTAATTTGGTATGTACAACTATCTTTGAGTTAGCAAAATTATACGATATTAACAATCTTTAACATAGATGAAAGATAAACATACAGCTGACCTTATTTAAAACAGACACTAAAAATTATAACCTAAAATTAACTGCTTTGAAACAAAAAATATTGAAGTATAATATGTTAAGTATATTGGAAGCTAGTTATGTATCAATAATTATTGGTAAATTACATGTACGAGTATATTTGTAAGGAATTTGCATTTGAATTAAATAATTATATAAGTATTGTGGCAGAATTGAAATTTAATTGTTTATAATAATTAATTAATAGAAAGGCGCCTCGACTAGCTCTATCTCAGAGTGCCACTAGTAATTGGGTTCGTCATTTTTTTTACGTAAGGAAAAAAACCCATACTGGGGTTCCACTCAGAGGAAAACGCTTTGTGACAAATTAACTTATTAACTTTAATCACACAATCATGAACAATAATAATAACCCTCATGCAGTCCCCAATAAATCACACGTCACTCCCTACCAACGTTAGCATGAACACTCAGACATTATCGCCGAATTCGGCTTCATTACAACGATAAGGAATTTTATACAAATTTAAATTCTAACATAAACATTTAAAATTTCTCCCTTAAAAAAATAAAAAATACGCTGAATTTACATGAACTCTCTCTTCTTAAAAAAACGGTTGTTACATTTATGACAAATAAAAGAGATAATTATGCGGATTTCTCTAGTGATAAGTGACCCTTTTTTTCCGTGGGGCTTTAGGGCTCGCCAACATCGAAGGTCATTAGAGCCCATGCAAGTAGGGAAAAATGCAGTTTCGCACCATAGAGAAGAGCCGTAATGACTCTTCCCCGTGTGTGGGACTCGCCGAATATCTCGACCATACCCACTAAAAAACCCTCCTGAATTCAACAAATATCTAAATACAAAGATGAAAGAAAAGAAAAGAAAACAGTTGCCCAATACATTATATCACAAAAAAGGAAAACAATTTTTAAATATTATATTTTCGAATTACAGAAACAAACGATGAAAACAAAGAAGACAGTAAAGATGAAAAGGGAATGCAAATTTTAAACCCTCCCGAGAACTTGTGGGAGGAGCCCCGATCTACTCATAAAATTCAATAGTTTATTAACATTAACCGTTTCATTTCCGAGAATTGTTGGTAAATCTGCAGCCAGACCAATTTCTCTCCGTATACTCAAATATCTTCTGCAATCAGTTAGTAGGTGACGCACTGTCAGAGAACAGCTACACTCTTCACAAACGGGTTCATCATCAAGTAGTAAGAGATACCTATGAGTGAGAGGACAATGTCCTATGCGCAGGCGGGTCAGCAAGACCTCGTCGCGCCGGGCTGGCCTACAGGAACTGCTCTATAACTTAACAGAAGATTTGATAAGTCGGAGCTTATTCCTTTCAACAGCTAACCAGCTAAGTGACCCCTCTTGGCAATAATCCAGTCTACAGTTCTAGGCCTCTTTCTACGACAAGTTCCGCACTAGCGTTCTTCTCGCACAAGCGCATTACGACGTAGGTTGGACACCACCAACCGTAGTGCAAATACCTCTTTAGTTGACCAACCAAACCCGACAGTGGAGAGAAGAGCGTTGACCTCGAAACGACAGCCAAGCTCCGATCTCGTGCGACCTTTGACGGTGGCGTAACCAGCGACTGCTCCACCGGTGGTGGCTTCCTTCCCTCAGCTGACTGCTCGAGTGCCTTCAGGCGCAGCGTCGGCCTGACCTCGATCTCTCAGAATAGCTCGCCGGAACTTGTTAGCCCAAACTAAAGGCTCTGATCCGGACAATACCGAACTCAGGACTCTCATCTGAGGTTTTGAACTAATCAGTTAATTTTAACCTAACTGAGTCGTGGCTCTGATCGCGAACAATCTATCAGACTTGATCGATGCTCCCAAAAAAATCGGCAAGTAGTGAGCCGCGCGCAGCATCTTCAAGAAATGAAATGCTGGTGTTTAGCGCGAAAATCTCGAAATATTGGTCTGCGCAAAACCTTCGAAAATAATCGAAATAATAACGGGGCAGAAGCCTCGAAATACTCGTCTCAGAGTAGTAACGAACATGTCCGCGAAAAATCTGTTGTAACATAATGTAAAAATGTCCGCGAAAAACTCTCATATAATGGGCAGAATCTTCATTTGCCATTCCTTAAATGGGTTTCATCACCTCCTACACCTCTTTTTCCACTTCCCAAGTCTTCCAATTTTGAATTTCACGTGACGAAAAGCTTTCAATGCCACAACTGTTCCCCCTCCCGTGCCTAAATTCCGATTGGGGATTTTGAGTATTTTTGAACGATCTCCAACCGCTGTTTTGCAACGTTTTTTTTAACAAGTCGCAACTTGCTTCTTCCACTTTCATGTCCTTTTAACAATCCTCAGTTATACGACGGGGGTGGGACATCCACCCACACCCTCGCTTTCCTACAATTTCTAAGCAGCAGTAAATTTTTTCTTCAACAAAGAGCTTATCGTGGGTCACTGCGCCCTCGCCAGAAGTGAACGTTTCCTCTGTCGCACCGCTCAACGGTGGACTTTTAAATTTGTGGAGAGTGAGGAGGCTCTCCTCCGTCGCTCCGTCGCTCGTTCTCCGAATTCGAAACGCCCGAACGAGGCTGATTCCTTCTGTTTAATTATGAAATTATTCAAATCTCACATTATTCTACGATGAACGTCCATTATGATATTAACGTCCATATGATAAATAAATAACTTAGCCCTCTTCCCGCCCGCTCTGTACTCTCCAATCTAATCTCCTTCTGCACCAACTGCATTACTTTTCTTTTAAGCAATTATTTTATAAACAGACCATTGGCCTCCCGATGGGATCACCTCTTAGCCCTCTCCTTGCTGATATCTTCATGATTTCATACCATTTCGAAGAACAGCTATTCAACTCTGAACACCCATTACCCAAAAATATATTTTACTGGTACCGATATGAAGACTCCCAACATCCGGACATAAACTTCACCACAGAGATCGGCAACAATTCCATAAATTTCCTCGACTTAATATGGTTCATTAACAACATTATTATATATTATTAACAACATATGCATCATTAACAACAAACACACCTTCTACATCTACAGGAAACCTACACACACCGACACAGTTATTCATAACTCATCCCACATTCTTCTTTCTCATAAACACACCGCCTTCCACACAATGATTCACCGCCTCCTTAACATCCCCCTTTCACCACACAGCATTGAAAAATAAATTTTGATCATAAAACAAATAGCTCGAGACAATTCATTAATAGATAAATTAATTCGGAAAAAAATCTCCAAACGTACACTCCAATCATACACATCTCTCACACCAAATACAAACAAACACAAGTCATATATCTCAATTCATTACCATCATATTATTTCGCGCACACTTTACGAACAAAAACAAACGTTACGTTTAAAACTAACAATTCCCTCCAGAAAATTCTTTCCCTCTCACCAAAAACACCTATCATGTACCAAAGTGGTGTATACAAACTTTCGTGAAGACTAAGGCTATAGACATCGGTCAGTCAGGAAGGAAGTTAACTACACGCATCTGAGAAAACATACACGCATGGAAAAACAACTTCGCTTGACATCTCACACAAACCGGACCCACATTCAACATTGACACCAATGTCACCATTCTAGAGATAGAAAAAAGATTTTGGCAGTTTCATATATTATACGATTTCAGAGAAAACCATCTTTTAAATGAACAAACTGATTTCCCTCCCTCTCCATTGATTTCCTTAGCAATTTTGTTATTTCATCAATATATTTTTGTAATTTATTTTAGATTCACTGATGATGACGGTCATGCCATCGAAAATATATTACGAAGCAAATAAAGTTGTTACCTTGGCAATACGTGGAAATGTCATTAAGTAACTTACGACCTTTTTACGGACGATTACGACGTATATAGTTCTTACTAAAATACACAACTTGACGACTCGTATAGTGTAGAAGGAGACACTACGTTTTCCTCAATTATATTGCTGTAACAAAGAGAAATTCCCTTACTCTGCTTTTTTTTTTTTTTGTGGGGCTTTACGGCTCATGTCGACATCAAAGGTCATTGGAGCCCGAAAAACTTGTACAGGTAGGGAAAATGCAGTTACGCACTAGGGAGAGCCAACATGACTCTCCCCGCGTGTGGGACTCGTCGAATAATGTTGTTACGGTAATTGGTATCTTATGTTTAAAACCTCGAGTACAGAGCTAATTTTTCATAACTGCCCATATGTTTCTGAACATTGCACTCTCCCCCAATTCAGCTTTACCACACATTCAGAAGTGGCAAATTTCGGTTTAAGACGCTGCCTACAACTAAAAATGCAGTTTTTTTAATAGGGCTCTTTCAAGTTTTGTATAAATATTGTGTCACTATATATACGAGTACTGTGATATTTATGGTAAGTGAATAAATAATACGTAAATCTACATATTTTATGGTTAACTTGTACTTGAATCTTTAATGTAATGTCGTGTTTGGTATCATTGTTCTTTATTTTAACGTATATTTCGAAAATACAGCAATATATGCGATGTGTTGAATACTAAATAAAATCATTATTTCTATTATATAGGAAACTTGATCCCAACATCTGGCCGGCGCTGGCTGCCTTTCGGATGAGAGAGGTCTGGTCTCGCAGGTAGCTAGAGACATCTGTTCTGGCATTCCACGAGGAAGGGATATCTGTGTTTCGTTCACAGACGATCCAAAACTGCCCACAGCCGGGGTGCAGCTGAGGAGGAAACCGGGCATTAGCCGTACCTCATAGAAAACATAAGACATATATATGCTATGTTTTTATGACTTAATTTTTAATGAGCTGCTCTATGTTATAAAAACTGGTTAAAAATGGCAAATAAATAGAGATATAGCAGTTTTATTATCGAGAGATTTTGAAGTCGCGCAACCACTTATTAATCAAGTGAAGATGTAAGAGTGACAAGACGTGTTTCACTCACCACTTTTACTACATAAACGCCGCTCACTTAAACAACTTATTTAAACAATTGTTTTCTAGAAATTATTTACAAACTCATTTCCGAGAACAAATAAAAAATATTATTTATCGAAAACCGTTCAATTGATTTATTTGTAATGAACAAAAGATCTGTTGATCGTAGGATAATTTAGTTAATTATGTATTTGTGTAATATGCCTAAATTTTTTAAAATTAGAAATTCGCAAAATTAATTGTGGAGGATCCAGCTTCAATGTTTAGTACCGAAAAATACACCTTTTTTGACATTACAAATAGGGTTATTATTATCAATTGATCCTTTGCAAATTAAAAGGGGTCCAACTATAGGGGCTTCCAAATAATTTCTACTTTGAATTATACATCCATTTTCGGCCTAACGCTTTAATTGTTAACAACAAAAGGTCGAGATATATAACTAAAAATCGATTCCATCGTGCCTGCTATACGTGACTGTTCCACGACCCGGCGGGGATGTATAGTCCTTAATTCAAGAGACATCTGTCAGCCGTGTCCATAACTTAAGGGAACGTAATTTCTTTAACAGCTATAATTACTAGGCACAAATTCTCATAGCCCCTTTGAGAATCAGCTGTTACTTGATGCTCACCTCTTATTGAAGTAGGGAGAAAGAGAGAAAGACACAACACAACCATGTGATCGTCTCTACTGGAAAAGTTTGTGGACGAAGCAGCTTCCTTTCGTCCTGGGTTGCGAGACGAAAGTCCCTTGGCTATCTCAGCGACCCGACCATTCTCACCCCAATGGATTTTATTTATTTATTTATTTATACAGATTTCCTGATTCTTTTGAAATCTAGTAAAAATAAAGTACTATGATACCTAACACTACGTAACAACACTAGACAAAGAACAAAATTAACCGCAAAATATGTAGTATTCACTTAATATAAGTACCAGTGACACAATATTTACACTAAAATTAAAAGAAATTTATTAAAAACTGCATTTTTAGTTCTATACAGTTTGTGTATCTGAAAGTTTGTTCATTTTTTCATTAACGTAAACGTTGGCAAATTAAAAAAAATACAAATCACGATATCTTTTAATTCTAGATTTTCAAAGACGGGTTTTCATTTTTTTAAACAGTAATCTTCATTGTATTTCTTTACTCTTTTTCTACCTGCTGTTATTCACTTAATACCAAGAAAGAAAAAAAGCTGTTGACTTAACGAATTAATAAAATAAATTAACGACTGAGAACTTTGAAGTATAACCTGATTAGAACACAATAATGAAAAACGTACCTAAGGAACACCGCAAGTTTTTCTTCTGTTCCTAATGTGGCTGCAGGACTTCTTGAATCTATCTCGTCCTTAATTAGGTCGTGCACTTCATTGAACTGTACGTGGTTCAGTCGAAAGTAGTCAACCAATTCAAGGTCGCTGCACACCTTCGTTAGGGTAAATTCTCCATGAGACCGCCTTTTCTTTTGGAATTGACTAGTCTTCGACTTTCGTTTCGAAGCCAGTAGGAACATATCTGTCTCAGCTGCATCATCGGAGTCACTTCCTGAACTTACATCAATTAACTCAATAGCTTTCTCCGTCGTATCAAAATTCATGGTACGAATGTAAGTAAAATGCTCTCACTTGTAATATAAATATGCACCCTTACAGCATCCCAACGACCACGTGAGATCTGCCCTGGACAGGCCCTGTAACTGTCGATCAGTAGCCACAAAACCCCTCAGAAAGCTGTGTTTCTATTTGCGCTGGTGTTTGAGTTCCTGAGCTCGCCGCTAGGTGAAGTAGTTTACGCACGAACCACTAGAATGCGGCGTAGAGCAGAAATGAGTCCGTTCAATAGTTACGATCAGTTCCCGTGGTTTCTTATATCCCTTTGAAGGACACTAGAATGTAATCATATTACATAACCCACAATCCAGAGACAATGCCGACGTGAATGAAATGTGAATAATCAGCTCGTAAGATAAAACTAAGGTCCCACCGAGATTTGAACTCGGATCGCTGGATTCAGAGTCCAGAGTGCTAACCATTACACCATGGGACCCCACGTTTTGATATAATAAAATTGCATAAAAACGAACAATTGTAAGGATTATTTTGAATTATAATAAAGTAGATTGATTGAAAATTACGCGTCAACCAATGGAAAACAAAATTTATTTTCTTTAGAATGAACATCACCGATTGTAGGGTGTCCTCTCAAGCCGATAATTTCGAGACATTCACGAAAATAAAAAATAATTATTTAAATCTTTCGCAATGTCTTATAATCAGAATTAGTCTAGTAGTGTATGTAGTTTTCGTAATACACGCAGGTTATTATTTCTATAAAAATAATTTAAGTCAACGTTAGTAAGAGGTGAACAATGTGGCATTCACAACCTACTGTCGTCATGAAATCAAAAGACTATTTGTTTTCTTTATTGTACTCGTAATCCCATTCGACCTGCGTTACTGCATACTATCAGTACAACTGTAGGAATTATTCTGAACATTATAAAGACGTCATTTCTCTAGGAAATCGACTTGAGGCTCAGAATTTAGCAGATTACTAACATGTAATACAAAATACTCCCCTTTTAAGTTAATAAAGAATAATGCATAATATCGTAAGATGCACGGACTACGTAAATATTTAAAAATTCATTTAATTACGTTTTTCGTTAGGAACGTATTTTTGTTTTGGTTTCGGGTCTTCTTAAAGAAATTGCGAATTTCAGGACAACAGATTCCTGGCCCTACTAATCAGACGTGCTCTTGTCGTCAATCTCATGATTTGAGGTAATAAATTTAGAAGGACAGACGATGGAATATCGCGAAATATTAGGTGCCGAACAGACAATGAGGAGGGATTTTTATTTACATCGATGATCAAAATAAATTTGGGACCATTTGGTAATTTATGTTATTACATCTTTCAAACAAGAAAAGTTATATTTTGTGTAATTTACCGCTCACTAAACTTTTACAATTATGCTGTTAATATGGAAGTGCTCTGTGTCCCTAAAATCTTTGAGGAAGAGTAGTTAGAATAAGACTTACTCTGTTGTGAACATTTAATATACGGCAGAGCCACGATCGACAGAGGACATTTGACCCAATGCGTTGCGGATTTTTGCCCCATTTAATAGCGTCCGGATAGATACTAGCCATTCGCTGACATGTCGCGATGCGAACGCAGAAATCAGTGCAAATAAAAACTTTTTTTAAAACAAGCCTTTATTTAATATATGTACTAAAATGAATAAAATAAGTTCAGATTTTTATTAAGGTAATGTATTACCATCCCAAGATTGGTTTTGTGTGTGTGGACAGGGGCGGATCCAAGATTTGATTTTGGGAGGGGCCCATAAAGATACAAGGTGTGTGGGTCCCTCCGCCAAAACATTTTTTAACTGGCTTCTTGAAATTGCAATTTAAGACATTTCTTTCCATAAATAACGCATTAACGTTAATTGCAACTTTCATAAATGTGCTTTAAAAATTACTTTTTTTGAAATAATTCGTGTTTTTCGCTAAATTTTCACTTAGGCCTTACTAATGGATATACTCATTTTTTTCGAAGTAAAAAATATTATTTTATTATTACTATTTCTAACTCTTTTGGGAGGGGCACGTGCCCCCTGTGCCCCCTTTGGATCCGCCACTGTGTATGGATAAGTTACTAAGCAATAATTTCTGGTTAAAAAACACTTTCAAAAGCTAAAATTGCAATTTTTCCGAAGTTGACGGAATTTTTATCGTAGATTTCCGGGACTTAAGATTATTATTGACAATGACATATTATGTAACAATTTAGAGACAGGGTGTCATATTAGATATATCGCAAAATCATAGAAACTATATGAAGAAAATGATTGGTATCTTCGAGTGGCTGCCATGGAACTACCTCAACGCAAGTTCTGGAAAGTTCTCAAAGAAAAGAAAAAAGAAAAGAAAAGGAAAGAAAAAGGAAAGAAAAAGGAAAGAAAAAGATAAAGAAAAGGAAAGAAAAGAGAGTAAGACATTAATCTCAAACAAATCAATAGAGAGCTGGCATTTACGGTGGAAAAAAGAGGACGGAAGACGTTTGTGGTAAAATAATGTTTTAACGAATATATTTAACAGTAGTTAAATTTAACGGAAGCCAATTAACATTTAACGGTTAAATTTAACGGAAGTATTCTTTAGTGAGTCAAATACAAATATTTCGTTGTAACATGGGTGCAGTATAGTGTCGGAAGGGTAGGTTGGATAGAGAATGTAAATAAAAACATTAACAAATTTACTGTCAAAAAAGCAGTTCCAAATTGCCTATAACCAGGTGGATGATATTAAACTAAGTAACTCCCTGGAAGAAATCAATTCTGATCAGAGGTCCTAAGGCAGAAGCGGATTTATCGTTTCTGCACTTCCCCCTAATAAAAAAAAGAACAGTTTGCTACCTTTTATGTAAGCAGAATACTAACAAACTAATATTTAATAGAATAAAACATATTATTTATAAGTATTAATAACTCTAAATTCTGGATGGTTTATTACAAAAGTAATAATGAGACTGCCACTCCTAGGTGCATGTTCTGCTTTATGAGCATAATTATAATCTGAGAGAGATTAACGTTTACCCAGCAAAATATATTTTTCAATGGAAGTTGTCAAACGGTACTAATACGTCTCAGTTAACTACATTGTAAAAGCAACAAAACCACTGAACGCAAATACATCAAGATCGTCAACAAAATTCTTTTTTCTATCCGAGTTCGTTCATTCTGTAGATTTTGAATTCATGATGATTCGGCGAGTCAAATGGTGGGGAGTGGGAATAAACCACAAAATGACTGAATTATTTTTACTTTTTGTGTAGCATTCGCAAATTGAAATCCCTGATCCTACTATCAGATTATAGTTTGATTATTGAATATTAATTTTAAATAACCTGAAATGTTTAATAAACGTGACATTTTTACGGTTTTTACCGATGTGTAGACTTTAAAATAAACTAAAAGTATCAAACAAAAATTTTCATCAGAGAATGATAACTGTTGCGGTTGTGACAAAATTTAACAAGTTCAACTACACTTGAAGGAATAAAAATTATACTGGCGCACTCAGAAAATTCCGTAATCACATTACGAATGAATTAAACGTTTAAAACTTTTTATGCAGCCAGTAGTGGAGAAAGTACAATCTGGTTCTTCTCTCTCTGTCAGAGTTGTCAGTAGAGTGTACACAGTTGTCAGTGAGCATTGTCACTTCGTTGAGATAACTGGCGTACTCTGCCATCGATTATTCTCGTACCGTGTTAACACTGCCATCTATTTGCACAAATTAATATTGACGTTCAAGATAGCTCTTATCTGACAGAAGGCAACGCCAGCTATTCCTTCACTGACCACGATCCCCGCCGGTGCATTACTGAGATATTAATTATTTATCCAGTAATACCCATGTTAATTTACTGTTCATAGAGCAAATACGTTCATACGTTTAATGGTCAATATCATATAAGCTAAAAAATATAGCGTGACCACAATAAATAAATAATTACTTTAAGTTCAGATTCATTTTACACGAAGAATTTGAATGCGTAAGCAATCCATTTGCTGAAATAAAGTTAACGCATTTAACCAAGCCGGCCAACAGTACACCGTTGCCACATAATGCATGTTCCAGCCTGGTAATTGTAGGAAGCCGTGGCTAAACATATATCCCCGTGCGCGTCTGTAGTGGGCAGCTTTCACTGGCGATCGCTGTGTGTCGCCCGCGGGCAGCGTTCATTGATTAACTGATGTGACATATCACGAGCACTGCTATAATAATAATAAATTTATTGTCAAAAAACAGTACAAACTGCGTATGACCACGTAGAGGGGAAAAAAAACTAATTTACTCTCCGGAAGCAAGCAAGGGACCATCCCATCAATTCCGATCAAGGGCCCTAAGGCAGAGGCGGATTCAAAAAATTAAAATCAGCAAAAGTTCCTAGATAAGATAAAAAGTTAGCTGCGAGTAATAATACATATATTATGTCAATATGTTTGTAATTTAACGCAAATATGTTTGTAAATTTACATGAACAAGTTATTATCGAACTATAGATTATTCTGAGTATAGTGTTTAAAAATCATAAGAATTGAAATGACACTAAATTCACGATTTATTGTTACAATAAACACGCCCCTAGACAACCTAGAGAACCTGTATGATAAATCCGCCTCTACCAGAAGGAAAAACGGAGAAAAACCCGGGCCAGGATGGGGCTACAGAATTTATGTACACAACCGTGCCAAAGTTGAGTACACATAAAACTAAATTAATATGAGCCATACGGCAACACAATCATGCAAGAAAATAGTTTTTGAAATTGTTATAAGTTGTTTAAAAAGTACTACAGCAATGGCGTGATAAAGTACAAGACGAATTTAACTTTTGTTAAAATCAATAAATTCTTTTACAGTGTAGAAGCACTGGTGCAGGAGGTAGTTTTTAACCGCGGATTTGAAGATATTCAATTTCATAATATCTTTTATATTCTTGGGCAGGGAATTATATAGAACGATTCCCGAATGGTATGGTCCCTTTTGGCAAAGAGTGGTTGACACTCTAGGGCGATGAATATTACTACTATTGCGTGTATAGTGTTCGTGAACGAGACTGTTTCGTATAAAGAAAGGGTGGCACTTCAGTAATTCGGTCTTAACAAACACGACTGTTTCATAAATATAAATGCAGGGAAGTGTTAAGATATTTAATTCCTTGAATAAAGGTTTACAAGAGTTTCGGGGGTGAGATTTACAAATTATCCGAACTATCCTCTTCTGAATTCTGAAAGTTTGAATACTCTGACCGGAATTACCCCAGAAGGTAATGCCGTAACGTAAATGGGAGTAAACGTTTGCAAAATATACGCAACGGGAAATACGTGGACTAACTGCGTTAACTAAGATTCGGAATGCGTAACACAATTTGCTTAATTGGGAATTAAGATTGTCAATGTGACAATTCCATTTGAGGTTGTCTTGAATATGGAGACCTAAGAATTTTGTATTTGTAACAGTTTTTAATTGTGTTCCGTTTAAAGAAAGAGAAACCTGGGGTAAAGATTTTGTGATACTATTGTGAAATGACATAGACACTGTTTTGTCAGTGTTTACAATGAGACGATTTGCATGGAACCAAGTCGAAAGGTTAGACAAAACTTTTTGAGCATTGGCGTGTTTACATAGTAAATTAGTGTCATCAGCAAAAAGAACCATTTTGCAATCTGATGTGGATGATGACATGTCGTTCACATACAATAAAAAGAGTATAGGGCCGAGAATTGATCCTTGGGGTACTCCGCAAGTAAGTGGCTTTGTTTCTGAAAGACAACGCTCAAGTATTTTATTTTTAGTATAGGATATTTCTACTTGTTGATATCTATCTTTTAAATAAGAAGTTAGCCATTGATGTGGAAGTCCACGAATGCCTAAAGAATGCAATTTGGAAAGGAGAATTTCGTGATCGATGACATCGAANTTCTCCACGGTCAAGAGATGTGGTAACTTCGTTTAAGAAGGAAAATATGGCGCTTGTAGTGGAAAAGGATTTCCTAAAACCGTGTTGATCATCAGAGAGAATGTTATTTTTTGATAAAAAAATCTAGAAGACGCTTAGCTTTCTAGAAATCTAGAAATAGCTTTCGTGCCAACACTGACATATATCTGCTGTCGTGTAACCAGTGGACAGTGCCCTTACAGCCGAATTCTCAAAACACTGACAGAGAAACACTCCATGTATTCGTACCATGAGGACACGCTCACAAACTATGGGACAAAGTGGAGAGATCTCCGTGATTGTTTGTGTTTAGGACAAGAATGCGTCTTGTGAAATGTTCATGAAAAATCCATCCATGTATCCAAAAAATTTGAATGAAACAAATTAAATAAAAAATACAATAATCGCGAGAGTTTGCTTGTAATGAGACTAAGCAATGTAACATTTAGAAAGATACCTCAATGGTAGTCCTGTGGCGAACAAAATTGTCCACCGGCAATATTGTCTTAAGGTATTATGTGCGTCACAGCGACTAGGCTTAAGTACCCACCAAAAATGTTTTAAATGATAGTTTGAACCATTCTCTATCCAGTGGTGATAAATTTTCATACCCTTACGGCGCAAAATTTTGAATTATTTGATTTTAAATTGCTATGGGCTTATACGGAGAAACTTTCGCGGGTTCTTGATTTTTTAATATTGTGGCAAAAGTATCGGCTTAACATAGTGAAAAAACCCCTACTAAAACATTCAGAAAAACCCCTACTAAAACAACAGAATTCAGAAGAGGATAGTTCGGATAATTTGTAAATCTCACCCCCGAAACTCTTGTAAACCTTTATTCAAGGAATTAAATATCTTAACACTTCCCTGCATTTATATTTATGAAACAGTCGTGTTTGTTAAGTCCGAATTACTGAAGTGCCACCCTTGCTTTATACGAAACAGTCTCGTTCACGAACACTATACACGCAATAGTAGTAATATTCATCGCCCTAGAGTGTCAACCACTCTTTGCCAAAAGGGACCATACCATTCGGGAATCGTTCTATATAATTCCCTGCCCAAGAATATAAAAGATATTATGAAATTGAATATCTTCAAATCCGCGGTTAAAAACTACCTCCTGCACCAGTGCTTCTACACTGTAAAAGAATTTATTGATTTTAACAAAAGTTAAATTCGTCTTGTGCTTTATCACGCCATTGCTGTAGTACTTTTTAAACAACTTATAACAATTTCAAAAACTATTTTCTTGCATGATTGTGTTGTCTTATGGCTCATATTAATTTAGTTTTATGTGTACTCAACATTGGCACGTTTGTGTACATAAATTCTGTAGCCCCATCCTGGCCCGGGTTTTTCTCCGGTTTTCCTTCGGGTAGAGGCGGATTTATCATACAGGTTCTCTAGGCTTTGTCTAGGGGCGGGTCTATTGTAACAATAAATCGTGAATTTAGTGTTATTTCAATTTTTAAGCACTATACTCAGAATAATCTATAGTTCGATAATAACTTACATGTAATTTTTTGCTTAAAATTACAAACATATTGACATTCTATTAGTATTATAACTCGCAGCTAACTTTTTATCTTATCTAGGAATTTTTGCTGAATTTTTTGAATCCGCCTCTGCCTTAGGGCCCTTGATCGGAATTGATGGGATGGTCCCTTGCTTGCTTCCGGAGAGTAAATTAGTTTTTTTTTCCCTCCACGTGGTCATACGCAGTTTGTACTGTTTTTTGACAATAAATTTATTATTTATTTATAACATGGCAAATGGAAAGAGGAACGCAATGACGTCAATATACTTACGGGGCATTTTCAAGAATAATTCATCAAAAAGTGTGGAAAATACTGCTCTAACGGAAATGGCAGCCGCATCACGTGACGGAAGACAATGCGACCTTTGTTAAAGAAGGAGTCAAACGACAGTCTAAATTAATGATTAAGGTTTAAAATCACAAAATAATTCTTCTCATCCGATATTTAAAAAATCAGTAGAATTAATTATTAATTAATAAGAACTACTTTGGTGAATATTTCCAAGTTTTGTGAACTTCACTTCAGTCAACGCGCACATAATACCTTAACACGTCATACACTGAAGTAACTAACTATGATATAAAAGTAACATTTATTTAATATTGTTATTTTAGGTTTCACTAGAAATGATCAAACGTTTGTTTTACTTAACAGAAAAACAAACCTAATCTATCATAGCTGAGTACGACGGCGACTTAGGTCTGTTCGACTCTGAAGAAGGACACAGCATGATGGCCGAAACGTTGGTAGTTTTATCTACTAAGACACGGTTTGTCCAGGACAAACAAGTTCATACTGACTCCGGCCGCGGAAACCTACGTTTATGTGTATGTTGGTGTTGTTTTCTTAAATTTCGTAATTATCAAAACATAAATTCCAAAATAAAATATGGTTTTAATTGTTGGGTACCTGGGTGTAATGGAAATTATAAACATGGGCCTCGGGTACCGTCTTTTCCTTTCCGAAAAGTCGTGAATTAAGAATGGATTGCAGCAATGAATGAAAAAAAATCGTTAGCAGCAATAAGACGGAAGGATGTTGTCCCAAGGAAATATTCTAAGTACACAACTTATGCTTATAATTCAGTTTTCAGTTTTAATTTTTAACATTAGTAATGCCAGCTACTTGACTTATAAAACAGTACATTTCCTGTATTTAATATTCTATAAATTATTTGTTTCTGAAAAATTTTCTATTAGAATTTCTATTTTTGCAGGATTGCAATCTTCATTTTCATCGCAGTGATGTAGAAAAGGAAACGTTGTAGAAAAAATCTGGCGGAAGAATTTTAGCTCCTTTGAAGTTCCCACATCTACGAAAAGGTGCAATTCCCACGAAAATTCCTGGTGTTGCGCCCAACTTATTTGCTAAGTTTTTTTTGTGAGAGAGAGAATGAAAGGAAAGATGAATTACTTGCGAAAATCGACATTTACGAAAGCAAATTCGAATAGTTTAATTACTAAGAAAAGGGGAGATTTGAAATTTGAATAAAAGTCATTGGAAGAATTAAGTGCTTTTCAAGTGAGAAACAAATTTTGTGACAAAGTCACCATTATTCGAAAGACGGACATGATTGCAGTAGACAAACTTGAAGTTAGACCATCTACAATATTTAAATACTTTGTTTCTGTAGATGAAAATATGCAATTATTATTATTTCACCAATCGAGAGGAATTGAACGGTGTACAATTAACAAGGATGGATAGAATCTATGAAACTTTTATTATTAAAAATAAATAAATTTTTGTAAAATATGTATTTTTAACGAAAAGTTTATATTTATTAATGAAATATAATTTTTTATTAGGTAGGTATTAATTTTAATTAGTCAAGCTTGTAAATGTCTCAATTTTTTATGTGTAATTTGAACAGTGATATTACAAGAATAAAAAAAGTGCACAAATATTTACAATAAACTCAGAAATGTTATTATTTACATTATAATGTCTTCTATTTCAGTTTGTGATAAAGAACTGTTATTAACTTAATACAGTCACAGAGTGAACTTAGTTCGAAGGTCTACCTGCGAGAACGTTTAAAACCAGCACTAAGGATTTGTAATTAAGGTGGCGTTGCTCATGTCCGGGATCTCACTTACGAAACGCATATTGTTCGAACCTAAATGCACCTTCCGAACAAACAATTGAGCACTTTTAAGACAACCTGAAATTTATAAATTTTTCACGAGAATTCTGGGTACCACCAAAAAGAAATTTCTGGTTAGGGACCAGTACAGAAATATCGATCTTACATGTGGTTCACTTAAACTGTCTGAATTTTGTCAGTTGTAACCAATAAAATGGTATGTTTATATCTACATGTGAGACTAAGAATAAAAAATTTATAGACTACAGCATTAATAAATGTAATGTCAATTGCAATTTAACAGTGAGAACGGAAACGGTTAATATTTTTAAAACCAGAATAATATTTAAAATGGTGTCAACTCCTTGTATGTAAATGGATATAAATGTCCCTCTTTTTTTTTTTGGTGAACAAAATCATTTCAAAACCTTAATCTTGCTCAAGGTATGCCACCCGCTAATTTCGTAGCCGTGTCTATGCATTTGCTTATGTCAAAAGTAACATGATATTCAAAAGCCCTGAAATCAGGAATAGCTAATGACATATATTGTATATTGTAATAGACAAATAAATAATTGCATAATTGAACAACCTTTTTTCTCCTCTCCAACAAGTGACCGAAATCTTCAAACGTAATATATAAAATATGCATTTTTGAAAGAAGAAAAATAGACATTACGAAGTTGTGAAATCAGGTATAACTAACGTAAACGAGCCTGTTAACGAAAGTGACCCTCATAACGATATCCGTTGGATCAAAAATTCCTTTCAAATGGACCCCCTTTAATAGGGTGTCGTAATTGACACTTTCATTACATACGCTCTTTATCTTAATAATTAAGCTCTCAGAATTTCAACAAATGTGTTGAAAAACTGCATAACTTGCCCTCACATTTACTTCATAATTTTGTCGTAACATTCCTACGATTTCAGAACTTCGAGATATGTTGCTCATTCTTAGACATGTCCCGGCTTCTAGTAACTAGAAGAGCAGTCTATAATTAATATAGAGAAATCCGTGTACATTGCTTTTCGCGTTTAAAACTGGTGAGTTCAATGGAATTAGCGGCTTTGTGTCAAGAATAAGGTGATACTCCATCAATTCATTAAAAATTTACTGTGCACAATTCAATCATGATAATTTTTACAAAGGTATTTAATTTTTCCGATGCGCATCTAGACGAAACACTTCAAAATGATATCTGGTGATAGTTTCAACAGGTAAATTTTCAATCTGTGGACCGCAGATTATCGTCTCAACCTGCCACATTATACAAATGGTTTGATCCAAATTGGAAGACATGTACAAATTAGGCATGTAAATAGGAGTATTGCTCCAGTGGGGTGAGGTAAATGGCCTTATTAAATACTGGGTTCGAAATGGATCTTATAAACGAGAGCCACGTAAATGCATTATCACTTTCTCTTGCTCCAACGAGAATAGTATCTTACAACAAAGAACACTATATATTACAACACCAAGCACATTCGACCGAACGTCTTGAATCCTAATCTCGAGTCATGTTGCTGCTATTGCACTTGCCAGAGAACATATTTTACAAGGAAATGATGGATCTGAAAACACTACAGACGGAATTTTGCTACAACGGCTTAAACGCCACCCTCTTCACCATATAATTTTAATGCATGGCGTAAGGTGGGATTAAAATATTTGACTCTTACGCTCTGACTGATAAAAACACAATTCGCAGATGCTTCAGATGTGCAAGGAAAAGGATTGTACTGGTAGTATCGTTTATATATGACAGTCAAAACCCAATATTTTTTTCTCATTTTCCTTACGTGTACGTGCGCGAAGAACACGTACACGGAACATTTTTCTTTTATGACTCTCTTTCTCTTAGAGCATGATTTCTTTTACAGCAAGCCGCTAATTCAATTTTTTTCATACTCAAATATGTATTTTTAAAATCCTCTCCATTGAGTTTAGAAACGAAAATCGTCTAAAATTATTATGGTAAGAAAATGTTCCGCTTTAAAAATTAGTACATCTATATTTTAAACGTGTTTTTGGTTTTGTAAGCAAACATGTTCCAATTTTATTTAATAGGCCTTATATTATTTACATGTATAATGTGAAGGTTTTCTATTTTTTACTTTCTATTCTTTTCAACTGCCTTAAAACAAAAGAAATATGGACCTTGTCTTATTTCAATAAGTTCTCTTTATTCTATATCCAGTTTTATTTAAAAAAATATTTTCCCAGAAATTTAAACGTTTTATTTAAATCACTTCATTCGTAATTCAAATGAGGTTAGTCTTCAGCTGTCTTCATAACCATTTTTACCTGGTTTATTCATATACATTTAAAATTCCTTTCTTTACACTAAATCTTTATATTACAAAATAATCTTACCACAAAAGGGAATAACAGTTCATTAAATGAGAATATTTTCAACTTTAATTACTTGTTTTTAGAATATTCAAGATCCTTGTTTCCAATTATATAGTTGTTACCCTTAACAAAAAATTTATATTTCTTTATATTGGCTTTTAGATATTTTAAATTTATTAATTTTACACCTGTATGATCAATAATTGCAAAAACACCTTCTATGTTCATCTCATGGGTATAACCTGCTTTTGAAGATTCATACAGAGGTCGTTTTGCTCCAGTTCATTTACACTAATTACTCCCTCATTTATTATTCCTTTATTTCACTTATTATCACGTCACATTCGTAAAATAGGAATTTTATAGATTGCTTAATATCTTTTATGTCCTCACAATCAAGTTTTTTGTTTACATTCTCCAAATTAGTGTCATTCAACGACTCATAATCAGTCTATTGACTCTGCAATATTTGATGCGACAGTTCGTTTGACTGCTTCTTGCATTCTATATTGGTGACAAAAAGGTGGTTTCCTTACTTATTCCCACACCTTTAAAAGATAGGTCTTGAAGTGAGAGCATTTGAAACATATATTTCTCTTACAATCATGAAAAAACAACACTTTTTCTACTTCCCAATCGCATACCACGCACCGTACCATTTTAAACAATTTCAATTAACAGAAACGAAGTAATATTAGAAAAAAGCAATCACTGGATTTTACTCAAGTGTTGTATATTCCAAAAATTATCTTTACTTAACAAACAACAAAATTATTTTAAAACGTTTACTCTTAAATAAATAATAATCAAAACATGACATTCGCTCTGGAACAGAAATATGTCCTTCCAAAAACCATATTAATTTAATTTATTAAATATTAATTAATTTGACCTTTATTCGCACATAAACATTCTTTCGCAAACACAACCGTTCAAAAATTTTTACTCTTAATAAGTAACCATTACATAAACATACACACCAATTATAAACACATTATTACCTTGAAGAGAAAATTACTGTTTGTTAGATCACTGTTTATTTTTGTTTACTAATCTTAATTTCTAAAGACCCGACACTTAAAAGTTCAGAGAACAAACAGTTTTAAACCTACAGATTCACCTAGATTTTTAACTCAATCAAATGCACACGCTCACTTCCCATTATACAATACTTATTTTATCTAGATTTCTTTTGACAAACCGTACAAAAAGCACTTAAGATACTCCTCAGCACCATACCATATCGTACGAAATTTGTAGGTCATTAAACAAACTCGTCCTACTCTAGCGAAAAACTATGCACTGATATATCGTCTCAGTCTAATATTATTCATTCGTGACAGTTCATAGAAAATCCGTATACTGGCCTTGCATCTAGCGACAGTAGCGCCTCTATCCGCTGGCGAGTATAATAATACCGCCACAGGTATCCCACTAGGCCATCTTATATACTAAGGTGGCTGTGGGTATCCGCAAAACGCAATATGAGTTCAAAAGCGACATGGGGAGGTTGTATACATTCGATAATCCGTTGTATGATCAAGTAGGTTGTGATTCACCAAAACGTAATGATCCTTGCTCATCACTTGAAGCAACCACTGTCGTCAAACTTATTATTTCAAATTATGTTGACAAAAATGAATAAAAATACCCATCCACTAGCAATAGTAATTAAAGTTGCATTAAAACTTGTCCTCACACTAAAAACAATGGTAGTCTAAGCTCCATCTTCCATGTATCTTGAATCAGAATCCATAATAATTGATTCTTGAAGATCCCACTCAATGATTGTTTGGAATTTGATAATATTCCTTCTTCTCGTAGCTTTATTTCTATTAATTTGATTATTACGTGATATGAAGTTTCATTCGTTGCTGTCCTAAAATGTTTTCGAGTGAATTCTCTGCACACTTTGCATTTCTTGCAGACTTTTACTAGCTTCCTATACAGTTGACCCATATACAATATTGAGTAATGAACGAAATGCGTAATAGAGAAACTTTCTACTATTGAGACAGTCCGGGTATGTGTGAAGGATCGGGATGTTTTACCGTTTATTAGGTTCTTGATGGAGTGTGTCATTCTGAAGAATTATCCTACATTTTACGCAAAACATATCACCTTACTTTAATCTTATTAGATTTTAAATTATGATGACAACCTTTGCAATATATCGTAATGTACGAACAAATGTATATACACAGAATAAATTTTTCTTAAGGGATCTAAATTCTGAGGAAACTGGATGCTTTATTGAACGACAATATGGATTTTGACTGGGGAGGGGAACAGATATGGCACATGTCAGACTAATAAAGGACATTGCAGGAAGGACTGCAAAATACTGCTCATTCGACATTGAGGGGACATTTGACAACGCAGAATTGGGAAACACCACTACGTACAATGAAGACCAGAGAGTACTCGAGTATTAACTACAAATAATATATTAGTATTAGTATGAGAGATTCATTGTGCTAAAAATTGGTGGGGAACAAATAATTAAGCCTGTTAATTGTAGTGGCCCTCAGGGTTCAGTTACTGGCCCATTATTCTGGAACGTAATAATGCAAAATATACAAAGATCTGGAACGGAAAAAGCTGTTACGTGTCATATGCTGGTGATATTACTGTTACAATGGAAGACAAAGACAGGTTAGAATTGGAACAGAAATGTAAAATAGCAATTCAAACATTAGAAGGAACAACGGAAAAGAATAAATTACGACTATCAGTGGCGAAAACAAAAGGCATGTGGCTTGGTCACCCAAGTATGAATAGAAGAAACCCACAATTAAAATTGTATGAGAAAATAATTGAAGTCAGAAAAGATAAATTCCGGGAATTTGTTATTTATTATTACAGATTATAGTAATATTGATTGCATAATACAAAAACCAAATCGAGCGTGATATGGTTTGATAAGAGTGGACTAACAAAATACAACATTGACTAGAGAGATGTGGTACGACTTTACAAGGGGGAAATGCGACATATGGAAGTATGGCATGGGTCACCGTATTTGTGTGGAGTAGTGGAAAGGAAACTTCAAACAGAGCAAAGATATGTCTGCAACGCATGGAAGGGACCTGTCGATCATGTACTGTGGCAACAGTCATAAATGGAGTAATGCCAATTGACATTTGTTACATAATTGAAATATGGGTGGATAATGGAGATAAACTGAGAGGTAATTATAGACGAGGAACATTTCAATATAGAAGAAAAAGAGTCTAAAAAATGTATAACACGGAAACTTGTTACGGTTTGCCTAATACGATGATAAAAAGGTAGTAATGGAAGGGATAGGAATGATAATTATATGGGGAAGAAAGAGTGATAAATTTGATACGATTGAAGAAAGAAGGTAAATATATTATTCTTTGATAAGATTGCCAACATCCGACAACTATCGAGCAAGTTTATTTTTGCAACTCTCCTTCTATCCACTTCTTACTCCTCCTGGTATCACTAACTCTCACTACGAGTGTTAATTCCTATTGCTACTAACACCTCCCAGTAGACCAAGTTGTTGGTAAACCCAGCTAACTGACTCATCTCATAACAGTAGCCCCTGCCACCCACCTCCTACCTCCTATTGCCTCATATAGATAAGCTTCAATAGCACGCTACATTTCCCATTTACAAATACTACAATACCAATAACAGTGTATGTAATTTTATTGAGAGCATAGATAAGAAATGAGAGAAACGGGTTCTGTTTTCTCCTTTGAAAATAATTTCAGTCCTAATCCATACGTAATGTAACACTTGCCTGGAATGTTTTCTTAAGGGAACAAGTTCAGCGAACTGAAGAATTGTTAAAACCCGGTTCTCATAACTGGTACAAACCGGGTGAATCCTTCTGAGAAACAGAACGGATTACTAGAAGGACCACCAATGAGGCAGTCAACATTTGCGGCAAACGTAATTCACTGATGATTGAGGTTCGAATTAAAGGGTTGGGGGAAGCCGGTGAATACTCCCCCCTCACGACTTTTCTTTCCCCAACATCTTATGTTCATTCCCAACCAAAAAAGATATTCTACTTCTCGTAATTGCCATTAAAATTTTGCATTAATTTAAAATAATATGCCAACATGATTCATGAAATATAATACATCACTATAAAGAGGAACTTGAGAAATATTTATTATAGGCAAAATAATTTAGACAAGTTTGTAATAGGTTAATATAAACAGTGCATATAGAATATCAGAATTAAATTCAAATTTACAATTATAAATAGTGTGCATGGTATATCAAAATTAAATTCAAAAACCAAAAAGTATGAGGACTTTTAAATCCTGTCCCGTCAAAAATGACATTAACTTGACAACCTTCTTAAGTACTGTATAGTAACAAGAAAAACAAGTTTCGTTAGTTTACTCTCCCTTTACATTTTCTTTTATTTGATCACTGCTTACGAGGAATTCATTACGTGTATCACAGAAAACACCACTGAGCAATTTTTCCTCGTCTATTCCTCCGCAGTATTCTGGGTAGACACAACTCACATACCACTGGTTTATACGCAAAATGAAACACTTTGTCCATCTGAACAAGTTACGGTTTCAAGCTATATTCAATTATAATGAAATATAAATATCGACATATTAAAGCAGACAATTTATTATCACTCCAATCAAAGTACACTTAGTGGAAATACATCAATGTTCCATTGATCACTATATATTATACATAAGAACATATAGAACACTTTAAAACTTATTAAAATCACAAATCACATTGCTCCTTGGATGCTTATCCCCTCCACAACATTGAATATACCAGTAGTATCATTCTTTCACTGTTATCCTTTTAGTTTGATTTGAGCTTTCGCTCTCAATGTTTTAATTCACTTTAATGGAACCAATGTGTACCGAAACTTTGTGATTTTAATAAGTTTTAAAGTGCTCTATTTGTTCTTGTGTATTTTATATTGTGATTAGTGGAACCTTGATGTATTTCTACTAAGTATACTTTTGATGCGCAGTGTGGAGAAGTGGTCGAGTTCTCAACCAAGTCTCCGCTTTCACAAAATAAATAACATGGACAGGTTTCTTTAACTTCTCGCCTTGTAGCAAGTTTTTTGAATACAATTGGAAAGTGTTTAAAGTAAAGACACCGTGTGACAACACGGAAAACCTGGACGTCGTCAGTTGCAGAACGTCCGTGGCGGCGATCCGTGGCCGTTCGTCCCTCAGAGATTTGTGGCGTTGTAGGACGATTCGCAGGGCTCGCGATCGTCTGCAGAGGTGCCCTTCTGATGAGGAATCCGGTCGAAGTGACTTGTGGTCTTTCCAATCCAAGTGGCGCAGAAGTGGAGAATTCTGGACGGATTTGGCTTGTCGCCGAATTTAAATATTCGTATTCCAGGTTGTGGACGTGCGTATTAAATAAAGCTAGTTGCTTTTAAGGCCTCGGAATTGAAATTAATTGTAATTCATCGAGATTGAAACTTTCGCATATAAGCTCGTTCGGCACACGTCTGACGACTCGACTGGAGTAAGCTGGAAGTCGGCTGGAAGTGACTGTTATTCGTATCTAAGGATGGTTCCTTAAAAAATGAAGATAATTGACGGTCTTCATACTAAACGTAATTAGCTCTGATGGAAGAATGGTGTCGTCACGAGGTGGTTAGGTACTCGTACTTATTAGGAAATAAGCATAGAAATTATTTTACGTCGAATTCCATTCCTCGGGCCTTGGAATGTGTTGGCCTTGGAATGTTGTGCCTTGGACTTCTTGTATTACAGATGGGCCATGCCGTCGATATGTAAACAGTTAATACAAGTAAATATTCATGACGAAAGCTTTTGATTTACATTGAAGAACAGCATGCATTTTGCGATGCTGTAGTGAGCTGTATTTGTAGGAAGCTGTGTTCCTGGGTCATCAGCAACTATCGTGCGTGCGAGCAGGCTGATGGGGCAAGAGCAATTAACAGGGAAAGGAGTAGAGTGTAGAAAATGTGCATTGTAGGAAGGACACATTTCTCTACACTTTGATTGGAGTGATAGTAAATTATCTGCTTTAATAGGTCAATATTTATATCTCATTATAATACTATTCACACAAAGATGTAATGTTTATTGAATTATAACAATTATAATTGTAGGAAAACTAGCACCTCTTGTATGAATATTGTTGAATAAAGTTGTGCACGTTTTAAGAAGATCTTGATTCGCGTCACATCAAAGAGTTTGGAGGTGACTTGCGTCAAAGCACACGGACTTGGTTTCTTCCTTCTTCTTCTTCTTCTTTTTTTTTTTTTTTT